>PYWC01000038.1:847153-884263 GCA_003182015.1 Tuber magnatum
TGGGGTGGGGAAAGACGGTGGAAACGGCCTGCTGCGGGTTGGTGAGCGGCCTGGGGCGGGGAACGGGGCCAGGGGCCCGTATTTTTCGGGGCCCTGGAGGCTGCGTAACGAACTCTAGGTTCCTATACGGCCTTGGACAGTGATTTCAATAGACTTCATTGTAGCACTGCCAGAGTCAGAAGGGTATACTAAGATCTAGGTCATTGTGGACAGATTTTCCAAAATGGCACACTTTATACCCCTAACCACTAAGGTACCAATCAAGGAGCTGGCCTTGATATTTCTGAAGGAAGTTTGGTGCCTTCATGGACTCCCAGACTCTATCATCTCCAACAGAGATAACCAATTCACCTCCACGTTCTGGATGAGTGTGGTGCACTTGTTACAAGTGAAACTAATGTATCGACTTCATTCAACACCAAGACTGATGGGCAAACCAAGAGGGTTAATCAGATACTGGAGCAGTGCTTGCATCGCTACGGCTCCTACCACCAGGCTGATTGGTTTTCGCTACTATCACTTGCGGAGTATGCATACAACACGTGTCCATTAGAATCCACCAGGTTGTCACCATTTGAGATCAATTACGGGTTTAACTGATCAACAAACCTTTCTGGTATAGTGTCTCATAATCAAGAGATACATCCCAGCAGTGTGCTCTTGGTTAAGAAATGGGGAGGAACCTGGCAAGAGATTCGAGAAATGATTCAACAGGTACAGGAAAGGCAATGGAAAGGGCATGACCAGAAAAGACCGCCATCACTGGACTATGTCACCTTGGAGGTTGCGGCCGCAGGGCGGGAGAAGAAAGCAGACCACGTGATGTTGAACCGAAAGAACATCCGCACATAGCATCCAATAGAGAGGCTGGGCCACGGCATATTTGGCCCTTTTATGGTCAAACCTCCGGTGTGTACCCAAGCTTACAAGCTCCAATTGCCCGCCAGATAGAGCATCCACGCGGTTCTCAAGGTCACGTTGCTAGACCGATATCATGAGGATGCGGGATTGGGTAGGGTCAACAAGGTCCCGACTCCAGAACGTGTGAACAAGGAGCCAAGTTACGTTATCGAAGCTGTTGTGGACAGTTAATGGTACAGGAGAGCAAAGGCGCAGTTCCTATCACCCTTTGTCTAGTACCTGGTTTCATGGGAAGGGTACGGAGCTGAGGAGGACTCCTGGGAGCCCTATGAGATACTAGAAGGGATAGGCTTATAGGCTATTCTGAATTTCTACCAAAGATATCTGTCCAAGCCCAGGGACCAGAGGGTCTGGGAGGAATCGAGCTATGGAAATAAGCGACAACACTAACGGCCCAGGATGCACTGTAGAGAAGAGGGAAATAATGTAATGACCCAGCATACATGAGCTATGGTAGCCAGAACCTGCACCCAGACAGGTCGCAAGGAGGTGAACTGGTAGGAACTGGCAGGCAAGTAAGTACTTGACCTACAGAGACCTAATGGCCCGGGCTCCGAGATGCAGAGAATTGGCTGGTAAGGTACTGAGGTACCTGGCTGCACCCAGGAGTGGTGTCAGTGTACTTAGCGACCGCAGAAAGGGGCAGTTACTCCACTAAGCCACGTAACTGGAGAAAGGTAAGAAGTGTCTATCTCTGGCAACAGAATAGATAGAGTAACAGGGAAAGGTTATCTTGTCTCCAGGACAAGGTTACCCTACACTCAGGATCAGGTTACCCTGCCATGGGGCTCCGGTTACCCTGTCCAAAGTCCTGAGTTACCCTACCTTCCATTACGAAGTCCCTCAGGGAGTTTGGGAAACATGATGAGAATGTTTATTATATGAAGTCATACGTGATACTGGAATCTGGGATTCCGTGAGATGCTATTGGGCAAGCTACGCAGCTCTGGAAAAGCTGTACATTGGAGACATTATTCCAATCATACCCCTCCGGCGCCGTGTTCAGGGCCGCACGTCATGGGCAGACTGTTGTGCAGTTGTATGCAGTCTAGGAAAGAGGAATCTTTGAAGACCTTCTTGCAACACCGCACACGTCGCGGCCATCCGGCCGACTATTCGCTGTTTACAGGATATATAAGGGGGTATAGGGTGGAGAAGGAAGTACCTCCTCCAAGTTGTTCGGAGTAAAACAAACACGGGCTGATGCAGTTAATGGGAGTTAACCGTGGCGGTCCCGAAGGTAGTCCCTGGTGGTGCGAGGACGACCTGGAGTGTTTTACACCTACTAAGCCCAAAAGTGTCCCCAACGCCATAGGCTCTTAAAGGGAAGTACAGAGAAACTAAAAGCATGATTCCTACTCCAGGTAAGGTGGGTCCGAGGTAGTGGTCATGGGTAGTACCCATTAGAAGTCTCCTGGACCACTGTATTCTGTGGAAGACAATGGATGTACCGTGTTCATGCCGGGTCCTAGTTGTCTGGCGGCATGATAGGAGGAGATGGCTTCTTGATCAACCAGAAGTGCGCGCTACTTACTAAAGGAGTCTTCAAATGAGGTGTAATGGGAGAGCAAAAGGTAACTGTTCAAATCAAGTATATTAAGTATACTCTCTGTCAAAGTCTGCTGTGTCCGTGGTGGAAATCAGCGGTCTTTAAATACAGCATATCGCTTATCTCCAGTAGGAGTGTTATTCCAAAACTTTGCATGTATCAACCGATAGTACACGAAACAATACAAGTATCAAATGATACCGTAAAACCAAACATAAAACATTTTGTGTATCAACCAATAGCACACAAAACAATACAAGTATCAAATGATACTGTAAAACCAAATATAAAACATTGGGTGTATCAACCGATAGCACACAAATCAATACAAGTGTCAAATGATACTGTGAAACCAAAGATAAAACTAACCCTCTACGCGTACCGGTTACACTCCCAAAATGAAATAACAATCTTACTAATTAAAATAACCTACTGACATCCTAATAGTCGGTACATCCGCTACCCTCCTGAAAGTCCCCATACGACCCATCCTTATTGTCATCGCCATCCTGCAACAATCTCACGTCATCCTGCAACATCCATTCTACCCCTTCCAGTGATTTCTCCAAACACTCATGACCAGGTGCTTCGCGCACAAGGCAACCTGATCCCTTGTAGTATGGTAAATCGACCCAGTCATGGACCGTTCGGTCCCGCTAATCCTCCGTTTCGATATCGATCTGTCCACACTTGTAGCAGTAATTGACGTAAAGTATCTTCCAGTATGCCCGCGGTAGAATCGTTCCACTGCACAGTAGCTCTCCGACGATGATGTGTTGTCCCTTGATACTTATTTCTTCCTAGGTCGGTATTTCTTGGCTGCATAAAGGATAAAAGTTTGTAAGAGTAATATGTCTTGTAAGGATTTTTCTTGCGGTTTGTAGGTCTGATAATAAGGTTTTTTCTCTTTGGAGGAGTTCTCACGATGGTGGGTGGTATTTATGTCTTGAGGTTGACCACGCTTAGGTGTTCCTGGGAAGGTGGGTGGTACTCAATCTCAGTTCATTCCATCTCCACGCACATATCACACTTTTCCGTACTCAGGTAACACCCACTTTCAAAGTGGAATATGTTAGCCATTATTTCTCCCCACATTCGTCCCGTCGACTCAGTTGTTATATCTAGGCATTTGTTGCAAATATGTATCAACAATCGCCGTGTAAGGTATCGTCTAAGGATAATTTCACAGTTCACCAACAGTCCTATTAGCTGATAGCATAGTCTCCAAGCCACTTGCTGATAGTTTGACACTTTAAGGCTGTTGGATGGTGTGTTTCTTTTCTTGTTATTCCCAGTACTCGGCTTCGGCTAGCCATTTTAGGTACATAGCTTCATCTTCTATTACCCAACTCTTGTCTTTTCTGCTTTCGAACTCGCTTTCAAAATGGGGGCTGACCAAACACTGTCTTGTATGTTTTGATCTGCGTCTTGATATATGTATTGGATTTCTGGCAGGGTTGAGCTCCATGCCACCATCACATGGTTTATCATAGGGGGTAGCTCGTCCTCTGGTTTGTTGTCTTCCCACCATTGGTTTCCTAGCTTTATTGTATTTCCTAATCCTTCGCGGGGTTCCTAGCTGTTTTCCGTTTCTGGATATCCCACCCATTTCCCTAGAAACTGGTCGTGGTCATACCGCCATCCGTGGTCTTTTATTGCATCCACTTCCCACTGTGGATTTTCGTTTACTACAATAGGAGTTTGCTTTGCATGACTTCTTCCTGGAAATATGGTACAGTCATTTGGGAGATATCTTTTCATGGTAGATGCGTGGAATGTCTCTTCCTGGTTTCTGTACATTCTCCTATCCATTTTCAGCATGTAATTTTCAATATAGTCATTATATCTAATTATTTTGAATCGTCCACGCCAGCGTAGTTGTGATTTTTTACTTTGTCCTGATTCAGTTGTGAATATATTTCCGTAAACCAATAACTGATTACCTATCCTGATTGAGGTATAACGTCTGCGTCGTTTTGCTGCTATTCTTGTACTCCTGAATTGCACTACCTTGATCGCATTGAATGCTGTGTTCCAGATTGCTTGGTGACTGTTTAACAATCCATCAGCTGCTGGAACTGTGGAATTCTTGATATCCATCACAGGAAGTAGCAGGTAATTCTTTCTATAAACTACCTTGTATGGTGCTATACCAAGAGTTTCGGACCATAGGGTGTTTAAGCATATGGCTGTTTCGGGTATGGCATCAAACCAATAGTTCTGTCTTGCATTGACTATGTTCCGAACTGCAGTTTTTAATTCCGGGATTTTTCCTTCACCCTGTCCGCCCGTTTCTTGGTGGCCTGGTGCTGCTTTGATGTGCTCAATTCCTAGCGATCGACATTGTTGTCTCCATACATGTGACTCAAACCGTGGGTCTGTATTGCTTGCTATTGTTGTCGGACAGCCATGGGGTGTAAATATTTTGTTGCATAGTAGTTCCCAGCTTGTTATTGCCGTTACTTCCTTGTTTGTTGGTATGAGCCATGTAAATCCCAAGAACCTGTCTATCGCTACCAGGATCATGTCATATTCCCATGAATTGCGGAAGGGCCCCATAAAGTTAATGGCTATTGACTCGAAAATCTCTCATGGTAGGACCATTGTCTGGGCCTTTCCTTCTGGTAACTTTCGGTATTCCTTGTTCGTGTAGCAGGTGTGGCATTGGGTCACATAAGTCCTGAAATCGTTGCACATTTCAGGCCAGAACAGGTACTCAGTAGCGTACCGCAGGTTCCATTCAGTACTGGAGTAGCCCTTGTTGTGGATGTTGCTTATAACGTACTCGCTTTGTGTAGAATTCTGCATTGCGGGACCTTTCGGAATATACCGACATTCCTCCCCATATCGTGTTTTAGCATATAGCATTCCATTTGCAATCGTGTAGGAGGATAAATCCCCTCCGGAGTCCACATTTTCGCTGACTCTTTTCCATCTTGGTTTCTTCCGGTACGCTGCAACCATGTACACTCGGAATGTCCCAATCCTCTCATTGACTGCCAGTCAGGTATTGCGCTCATCTTCAATCTCACTTCCTCTGGTCACCTCGGGTTAATTATCCTCTTCATTGATTTCTAAGATATCGTATGGGCTGCGCCGATATTCATCCATTGTTGGGGGCAACACTGAGACTAATGTCCCATAGCTAAGGTTCTCTATCGGCCCTGCTCATCTGATAGCTAGCGGACTGTCGGGTCCTGGTATTTCCAATGCCGCTATTGTCTCATAGGTAAGGTTTTCTATAAGTTCTACTCGTCTAATAGGTGGTGGACTGTCTGGTTCTGGCATTCGCAATGCCAGGGCTTCGGGGTCCAGAATTGCCAGGATTGTGTAGGACCTGGGCCTTGGTTGAATGAGGGTGTATGGCCCTTCCCCAGCACTATTTGGCCTTCCGCCAATCGCTTGCTGCCATTCCCAGGCATCAATAATGGGGGACTCTAGAGGGCTTGGTCTGGTTCTGTGCTTGGAGGGCTTGGTCCTTAACTAGGAGGGCGAGGGGTCGGGTTTCTCCACCATCTAGGGTGGTGGTTTGTGAATGTGATCTCGGTTTGATGATATGGGCAATGGTCCACGGAAAAGTGCCAACAGTACAACTTGCTATATTGGAGTTCTTCAGGTGGCGTACTTCGCCAGGTGCACTTGTCGCCCCAATCATTTCCTGCAGTGCTTGAGCAGGAGCTTCCAGAGGGCACAGGGGCCTCTGTGGGGTACTCCGTGTATGAGTAAGGAGGGGAAGTAGGGGAGATGTCTCCCTTGGGTTCCATCGTAGTTGTTTCTTGCTCGTAGACTGTGTTATCCGAGACGTCTCCAGCTTCTTTTGTATAATCGTGGACGTAGAGTGGATTCAAGTCTGATCCTCCCTCGTATATCCTGGAAAGGGCATCAGCTCAATAGTTCATACTTCCTGGTGCGTATACCATCTTTGCATCATACTTTCCTGAGGCACTGAGCCATCTAACTTGCTTTCTGCTTGGGTTCTTTACAGTTCGTAGATGCGTCAGGGGTTGGTGGTCTGTTTCTATTGTGAAGGTATTTCCTATTAGTATCTGGTGGAACTGGGTAAGTGCCTTCACTATTGCTAAGGCCTCTTTATCTGTGGTTCCATAATTTGTTTGCACATTGGTGAATTTTCTACTGTATAATGCAGCTGGTCGAGCCCACTCGTATGTGTGTTCCTGTTCTGCCCATGCCCCAATTCTCAAGTCTGAGGCGTCCGTGACGAGCGAAATCGGTTCCTCACTCCATATGTCTATTGGTCACATGACTTGATGATCGACAATTCGCTTTTTTACCATTTCGAACTCGGTCCGATGGGTGGTTGTCCGTACGAATTCCGTGTTCCCCGTTATATCCATTAATGGTGCCATTAGAGTAGGATGGTGTGGGAGGAACTGGGCCACATAGTTTACTATTCCTAGAAAGCGTTGCCATTCTTTCTTGTTTTGAGGTGTTTTCCAACATGCAATAGGAGATATTTTCTGAGGTGACGCATGGATTCCTTCTTTATCCACTATGTGTCCTAGTACTTCCGGCTTATCTGCGAATAGTACTGACTTCTTTTTGGTTGCACAGAATTTTGCTTTTCTCAGTCGGTCACATACCTGCCCTATGTGCCTTTCATGCTCTTCTGATTTATCGGAGAATATAAGAATATCATCAATGTATACCCATGCAAGGTGATGTAGGAATTCGCTCATAAGGTCTTCCATTATTCACATAAAGGTTACTGGGGCATTCATATCTCCTTGTAGTATTACTTTGCTAACAAACCCTCCACACGGGATTTTGAATGAATTGAGCTTAGCACTGTCTTTGTGCACTCGTGTTTGGAAGTATGCATTGCTTTGGTCAATTTTACTCCTGAATTTCGCTCGTCCTATTCAGTTTAGGGTCTGTTGTTGGTTGGGAATGAATTGGCTATTCATAATTGTGTGGTCATTTCGAACTTTCAGGTCCACCAGGGGGTGGATCCTGCCATCTGACTTTGGTTGTACAAACATAGATGCCGCTCCTGGGACTTCCTGTAGTACGATTACTCCAGCCCGTAATTTCTCATTTATCCAGTTCCTGAGTTTCTCCTTATATGCTTCCGGGATTGAGTATGTTGGTTGGTTCTTTAGATTCGTTGGATCCTTTATCTGAATGCAATGGTGAATCTTTCATACAGGAGACAGTGTTTCTGGGACCTTGTCGGGGAATACATCCTTGTATTCCTCCAACGGTGTTGCTGAGGTTGCGTCTGAAACAGCAGCTGGGAGCTCCCCGTTTGCTGGTTTGCATAACACATGCAGTTTGTCATTGGGAAACTCTACCTCTATGTCCCAATATGTGATAAGGGCATTGTGTCTTTTTAGAAATGGCATTCCAATCAGGATGTTATATTTTCCTAAGTTTCCTACCAACATCTCCAGATTTGTTCCTTTCTTCTTTCCGATTCCGATGGTCAGACCACATTTCTTATGACTTGAAGAGCGGGAACCTTTGATTGCCATGTTGACTGTTGTCCGTTGGGGTAAGGGTTCCTTGGGTATGCCATGGGTAGGGATAAAGGGAGTGCTCATAATGTCACAACTGATTGTTCCTGTATCGAATGGTGCCTTTGCTGGATCGTCCTCTATGTGGATTGTTCCTTCTAGTGCGTCACGGGGCCTAACTGTCAGCGCGGGTGGCGTTTGGAGGCTTTCTACTTCCAATGAGTTAATTTCCACTTTATCGTATTCGCTTGCTTCCATTTAGTTTCTACTTGCATCTCCCTTAGCGCTTTTTCCTTTTCCACTTTTGGCATAGCAGTCCTTTGCATAGTGCATCTTTTTCCCACATTCAAAACATGTGCCTTTATCGTATCATTTGTGTTTTTTATCTTTCTTATCTTGTAAACCTTGGTGTTTTGGTTGGTCCTTCTTCGTATTGTCACGTGATGACCATTCTTTACTGCTTCACTGCTGTGGTATGTGGATTTGGTAAACTCCTATTTCATAGAGGATGGCATCCTTTCTTTCAGCCTCCTTGACGATCCAGTCAAAGGAGTCTCTATCCTCTTCCATCAGTTCCACCTCCTGGCGTAGTCCGGGATGCATTGCTTCATGTAGTCTCTGTCATAGCATGTAATGAGATACTGTTCCATTGGGCAATCGTCCATGCTATATCAGGAGATCCATTGCGACCATTATTATTGTTTCTGTTTTTCCACTTCACCCTTGTTGGATTTCCTTGAACTTCTTATACAGTTCTTCCCCCTTTCATGAGGATTGGAATCTATCTCTCAGGTACTTTATCAGGGTCATTCCTCGGATTGTATCCTTACTCTCATAGTCGTTCATTGCTTGGTGGTATGCTTCCTCCACCTTACCTGTATGGAAACTTGCAAAGTTTGCTTCGCTTCCTTCTTTGGTTTTGTTCATGTTGTACCGAGCAAGGTATTTGGGCACAGTTGTAACCTATTGGTCGAATACCTGCAGTTTCAAGTCCTTCTTTTCGCCTGGAAATGCGGGTAGTAGCGGAAGTTTGACCTGGGGTCAGGGGCCAGGCAGCGTGACAGATTCCCCTTCGGACATACTGTAGTGGGACTCCTCCCTGCTAGAACCGTCATCAGATGAGTTGTCCGGTGAATGGTTCAGTGATTCTTCTGCTGCTGAGTGGTCTGCTGTCTCTTTGTCATTGTCTCCTTTCTTCAGCATCTAGACAGGTGAGCTTTCTTTCTTTAGTGGTTGTGCCGGTGCCTTCCCTTTGCTGGGGCTCAAGGGGAAGAGCCCAGGCAGGCTCGTTGCTTCCTTTGCTAATTCGTCCATCAATTCGCCAAAGGTGTGCTTGGTCAAACCTCAAGCTGGTAGTCTTTCCTCTTCATTAATTGAAAAATCGCTCTTTGGCCCTTTTGCTTTCTTGGGTTGCATTCTTGTGGTATTGCCTTCTTGTAGGACCTGCTTCCCACTGGGAGTTTCTAATGACTGATTAGTGTCGTATTGGTGGAGCCGTACTTTTCGTGGTTCTGCCACTCCCCACTTCCTGCTTCGAAGTTGGACCCCTGTAGATTGATCTGGCCTGGTCCGGACAGGTTTCTCACCACTTGCGGAGCTTGAAAAAATGTGATGTGTGCGGGCCGGACCCTAGTCAGGTAGCGGTACGATATGAGCAGATGGCTTCTTGATCAACACGAAGCAAGCACTGCTTACGAAAGGAGTCTTCAAATGGGGTGTAATAGGAGATCAAAAGGTAACCTTTCAATCAAGTATATTAAGTATACTATCTGTCGAAGTCTGCTGTTTCCATCGTGGAAATCAGCGGTCTTTAAATACAGCATATCGCTTATCTACAGTATGATTGATGTTCCAAAACTTTGTGTGTACCAACCAATAGCACACAAAATAATACAAGTATCAAACGATACTGTAAAATCAAACATAGAACATTGTATGTATTAACCGATAGCACACGAAACAATACAAGTATCAAACAATACTGTGAGACGAAACATAAAACTAACCTAGCACAGGTACCAGTTATACCAGATGCCCGAGAATCGTAAATAGTAGATAGGTAAACCGCTCACGGTAGCTTCCAGGGTCATGTAGAGATCAATGCATATGGGATGGGTGTCATGGAAAGTCCACTTCAGCAGGCGTCTTAACTGTTAGCCACTGGCAAGACACCGATGCGAAGAAGTTTTCACCCCGGTGGGCAAAATTGAAATGCCCCACAGAAATGATACCCATATAAGGTGAATACCGACTAGAGTGTGTTGACACATGCATATCCAAAGGTTGTGCCAGCAGGCATGTCGGGCCACCCTTCATGGAGAAGGGTGTGCTCGAATAGTTAGAGTAAACTGATGGGAGAGTTTCTGGCATAAGATAAAACTACTTGAAAAGTCTATTTGAGAACTCTCCTACTCCAACAATGAATCCTCGTGAGACCTTAATTGAGTGAAGCGTCAGGCTTAACAATACTAAGTTTTACCACTTGCTTTACTCTTGTATCTGTGTGAACTTTTGGCGATAGGTTTAAACTTGTTCGGTACCGTCACAATCTCGGGATCCATCTTCCAAGTAGTGCCCCTATTACCGAGATATCATCTCTTTCTTCTGTATCCGTGTAGGAGCTTTGAGGGTCCACTTGATCCTGTGATCAATGAACCAGAAGGGAATGTTCTCGTCTTGGAAAACTTCACTTAGAGTGAGATCAAATCCAATCTCGTACATCTATGGGTTTCACTTGAGATATGATTGTGATAGTTGGTGGCGGACACTAGATAAGTGGTCCTCCAGGCTTATTTGAGAATGTGGTTGTAACCCTTGGTAGTGTAGAAGATATCAAGATAGTGTTAGGTGGTAGCTAACTCTAAGGACAAGCAAGTTGGAACCAAGACACAATACCTGACAAGGTTATTGCTAAGAAGGCTCACTTGTAATTGTAGGATAGAAGTATTATAAGAACTATATCATATAACGAATATATTGATAAGATCTCTTCTTCATCGCTCATGATTCTGTAAAAGCCTGGGAGGTATCACGATATTTATCTTCCGCCTTGGGGTATTGGTGGGCTATCTAATTTTCCCTGCTCTTCTGGTGCAAACTTTCTAAACAGTGCAAACCTTTACTCCACTTGACTCTGAATTTTTCTGGACAGCGGGGAGAATGTTCTCACCCCTCTTTTCGCATTGTCCTTTCTGTCAATAGTCACTCGAACTATTTCACTGTGGTAAAAGGTTCCAGGTCCTTTCTCTGTACAGGAAGTGATTAGCTCCAATGACAAACTTGTCAATGCAGCTGGGCATACCATGTGCCTGCGTCAACCCGCAGAAGACATACTGCTACCTTATTGCACGAATGGCATTCAGGCCTCTTAATGCTCAAGGTTAACCTTCCATGCGGTAGGCTTCATCTGGCTCTACCTTATCACGCCACTTGGGTGTGGGTGAACTATCTTCTCTTGAGCATCGTCCCCTCATCAGGATTTCTTTGCAGGCATTTTTCTCCACAACCAACTAACCGAATTAAATCCCTTAACCTTATCGCGGTAGCTGAGAATACTCTCTTGAATACTTAGTGAAAACCTCGCTATCAATGACCTTCAGCGGTAGTGTAAATAAGGTTTTTGTGTCAGCATCGCATTGGTAGAAATTAACTTATTCCCCAAATACCCTGCTAGATCCTGCGATTGAACATGTGATCTTTTGCCAATAACCACATGACATGCCCATTACACTATACCAGTTTATCTTATGTGTAACAATTATGTTCAGAATACCAACCATCATACCAAGCTCCAAACTGACTATAAGAACATGGTACTATTTATGACAATCAAGCAACTAACCAACCAACAAGTACAATAGATGGAAAAGCTTAGCTGGTATAATTTCAAAATCAAATATCAGCCATGAAAAGAAGGCAGAAAGCCAGATGCCCTTACACAACACGAGAAAGACTGACCGAAAACAACCAGGATAAATGAATCGCCAAAGGACATTAGATACTGCCACCAATAGAGAGGCATTTCAAAGCTATGGAGATAGTAGAAATCCAGGATGATATAAAAATACAATCAAGGTGATAAGCAGAAAAGACCAGAAGATACAGCTAGTGCTTCAAGCAGTACAAAAAGGAGATAAGTAAATAAAAGACATTGTACTTGCACTATGTAGATAGGATGGGAACTACCTCTGATAAGATGATAAGATATGGATACCAGAAGATGAAGAAATTAGGATTAAATTGATATTAAGAAACTATCACCGACAGGGAGCCATTATGGGGGAACTGGAAAAACTACCGACCTAATATACTACCAATACTACTGGCCAGAAATATGTGCGAGGATCAAATAATATGTCAAAAACTGTCATATTTGCACCTGGACAAAAGTCATACGACAGGTATCTTATAGACTGCTAAAAGTGGAAGAAGTATCTGATAACCTATGAACACCTATATCGATAGATTTCATCATGAACATACTGGCATCATATGGTTATGATATGCTTCTTGTGGTGGTGGATTATCTGACCAAAATGAGTTATTTTCTCTCATGCAGGACAGGCATAATTGCATGACAGTTCATCTTAAGCTTTCTGAGAGAAACCTTTGCAGTACACAGTCTTCCAAAAAATATGATCACCGACAGGGGATCACTATTCATGTTTAAGATATAGAAGAAAACAACAGAAACATTAAGGGTTCAACAAAGACTGAATATACTATTCCACCTACAAATGGATGGACAAACTGAAAGAGTCAACAGAATATTGAAACAATATTATCATGCATACATCAACAATCAGCTGGACAACTGCAATGAACTGCTACCAGTAGCAGAGTTTACCTACAATAATAGAAAATTGGAGACAATTAAAAACACACCATTTTACACAAATTATGTACAGAATACAGCACATGAGGCCACAGGTCATTTGACCAAAAACAAGATAACAAACCCTGATGAATATAGCACTACTTCATAAAGTGTTGTAATCAGAGATGGTCATAATACAACTCAGACAAAAGGAAACTATAATCAATACTGAAGGCCTAATCCAAATCTAAAATCAGTAAATATAGTGTGGTTATTACCACAAAACATATGAATAAGGAAAGTGTCAAAGAAGTTGGACTACAAGAAAACTCGCACCATTGAATATCTTGGTAAATGAGTAGAGTCACACTTATTAGCATGACTTACTACTCCAGATGATGATACATAATACATTCTACATCTCACCCCTTGGACTCTACTTATACAACAAGTTCCATTCACAAAAAACACTTCCCCCTCTACCTATTGAGATAGATAGAAAAAATCAATTGAAACCTAGAGCAATAATTGACTTGCACTTAAACTACAGTAAACTTCAATACCATACTAAGTAGACCAGTTATTCCCCCAAACTGAATAAAGTGTGGTATCCTACTACCAAGTTTACCAATGCTCAAGATGTTATCCTTCTCTTCCACCAGCGCTAGCCACAAAAGCCAGCAACCAACTATCGGCACCAGAGTGGAAGGAAATAGCTGGGTGGTAGTTAAACCCTACCTAGAATTCAAGAAGAATATGCTACGAGCAGAGAAAGAGGTAGAACAGGCATAAGTAGAGAAGCAAGAATATCCAAAATTGTAACGTGTTCACACCTAGAGTGCTAATCACGCTTCAGGTACAATAGTAACAGGTGCCCTACTTGCTTGGCAAGAGGCGAGAGCTGTGTAGACTAAAGGAGTCTTCAAAAGGGCGTAATAGAAGATTAAGAAGTAACCATTCAAGCAAGTATATTAAAGATACTGTCAGTCAAAGTCTGCTGTTTACATCATGGAATCAGCAGTGTTTAAATACAAGTTCTCACTCATCTCCTGTATGAGCAATAACATAAATCATTCCAAGTATTGAACAATACCTTTAAAACATAACAACTATCAAACGATACTGTAAAACAAAACATAAAACATTCAAAGTATCAAGTGATACCTTTGAAACATAACAAGTATCAAACAATACTGTAAAACAAAACATAAAACCTAACCTAGTACCCATACCAGTTACATTCCCCAAAACAAACCACTGTTTAACCAAAACAAAACTAATAATCCTGAAAATCAAAATTCTCAAAGAAATCCTGCTCACCATAACCTTCTTCCTCTAGAAAAACATCGCCCAATATGTAATTAGACAATAAACAAGAAGCGCACAATGCAACTTCAACAAAGAAACCAATCTCATACCAGTGCATGTCACAGTAGTCCCACACTCTGATATTGTCCTCACAGATCACTAGAACTATCCCATATTCTTCGTAGTAAGAACAGTAAATTATAGAGAAATATGCAGACAATGGGATAGTACTGTGGTTTACTAACAGTCCTACAAGCTGATAGCACTGCCCCACACTAAGTTTTATATGGTTTGATATCATTATGCCTTCGGATGGAGAGGTGTTAGGTGCTGGTAGTAGTAGTCATGTGCTGCATCCTCTATCGCTTGACCCTCCTCACTGGTCGATTCAAATGCACTATCAAAGTAAACTGCGCGGAAGGCTTTCTTTGCTGGTCCTTTATTGACTTCTTTGTCTAACCGGGAGGTGTCATACATTCCCAGTGACCAGTATCTGGTGGCTGGTCAAGTGATCCCTATTGCGATTTGGTGTATATTTGGTAGCATTCCTTCCCTGTTGTGTTTGCACCATTCCTTTACTAGCTCCATGCTGTACTCAAGGCCTTTCAGAGGTTCCCAGCTGTCTTCCCTTCATGGGTATCCTTTCCACTTTACTAGAAATTCCTTATCGTTGTGTCGTTTTCTATGGTCTAAGATTTCTTCAACTTCTTGCTCTTGGTTCTCTTTTATCAAGATTGGGGTGGGGTAAGTATGGCCTTGTCCTGGCAATCTTTGGTCCTTGTTTGGGTGGTAACATTTTACTGCTATATAGTGCAAGACACCTGTGTCGTTCCGATAGGTTTTTCCATCCATCTTGACTGTATAGTTCTTGGTAAACTCATCCAATTCTAGTGCTTTGAATGGTCCTCACCAGCAGGGTTGTAGCTTCTTGCTCCTTCCATATGTCGATGCAAACAGTGCTCCATGTACCAGGACCAATTCTCCAACTGCTATAGGCTTGTGAGGCCTTCCGTGTGATCCAGTTGTAGTTGCACTTTGGCATCTGGCTTGCTTTACTTCTTGAAAAGCTAAGTTCTGATCGGTCTGGTGCCAGTTGTGGTAATCATCTGAGGCAGATACTGCGGAATTCTTAAACAGGGTTACTAGTAGTAGGGGGTAGTTGCGTTGATACACCACCTTGTTTGGTAACATGTTGAGGGTTTCGGAGAAGCCAGCATTCAGGTATACTGCAAGGGTAGTAAGGAACGGTTTCCAGTTCATCTAAGGTCTGTTGACCATGTCCCTCAAGCTGGTTTTTGAGATCATGGATCTTTTACTCAACCTGTCTATTAGTTTCATTGTGACCAGGTACCGCTTTGATGTGTTCGATTCCAAGAGATTTGCATGTCTCCTTCCACCAGTTAGATTCGAAATGAGGGTCAGGATCACTGATTATCGATAGGGGCTGGCCGTAAGGAGTAAAGATATCTGGTTCCAGGAGCTTCATTGTTACTTCTGCTGTGACTTTGGTGCTAGTAGGTATAAGCCACATATAGCTGCTTAATCAGTCCACTGCTACCAGGACAAGGTCAAATCTATTTGACTTGTTGAAAGGTCTGGCAAAATCAATAGCAATCAATTCAAACACTTCAGAAGCTAGGTCAAGTATTTGGGTCCTTCCTTCTGGTCTGTAAGTAGGTTCCTTGTTCATCTGGCAGTGGTTACATTGCTGAACATCATCGTGAGAATGCTTTCTCATCTCAGGCCAGTAGACATATTCAGTCGCCTATCAGAGGTTTCATTCTGCACTGTAGTGTCCTTTGCCATGTATCTCATATATGACATATTGTCTCAGAATTTTCCTATTGAACACCTGCCCTTTGAGAATAAAGAGGCAGTGTTCACCATAACGGGTTCTCATATATAGCATCCCATCTGCTATGTAGACTCCTTCCAGGTCTCCTTGTCTAGCACGTCTTATGACTTAGGAATACATTGGTTCATATCAGTATCCAGAAACCATCTGTTCCCTAAAAATGCTCGGCACCTTATGAGATGTATCGATAACATCCTGTTCATCTTTAGTCTGTTGTGCTCTTGTCATGGTTCGTCCTGTGTCTTCTTCTTCTTCCAGGACATCATAGAGGAAACAGCGGTATGCATCCATCAGGGGGGGGTACAACTGAGATAATCAGTTCATTGTTGTAGATGCTAAGCGATCCTCCATATAGGGGGTCTGCTGCAGGTAGCCCCAGTGGGCTCAACAGAGGGGTTGCCCTGTGGGTTTCTATTGCTGGAATAGCAAGGTGTGATTATACCTGAGGACTTAGGAGGGTTACTGGAGGTTGTGTTAGTTCATATGAGGGTACTGCCACTGCCTGGGACATTGGCTTGTTCTATTCCGAGCCATATTCAGTACTACCCATGGAGGGGAGTTTGTCTTTCCCTATCTCATGTTAGGGGCGAGTATGTGGTTCCCAGAACCACATGGAGCATGCTGGGGAGGTGGGAAAGCTTTTGTGAGCCATCGAGGCCAGCGCTACTGAAGGATCTTTGTAGAAAGTCGCATCAGAGATATCATCATCCCCAAGGGTATGATCGAGGACGAGTGGTAGAATCAGGTCATCACGGTCTTCAAAGATGGAGGAGGGTGCATCTGCTAAATAGTTTGTTTATCCTGGACTGTACACCACCTTAGCATCGTATTTGGTTAGTTCACTTATCCAGCGAGTTCTTCTTTGGCTATGGATCTGGTCAGTCTTCAGGTTAGGCAGGAGTTGGTGGTCCGTAATGATTGTAAATTTGGAACCCATAAGCATATAGTTGAATGCTTGGAGTATATCAATTACTGCCAGTGTCTTCTTGTCTGTTGTACCATAGTTTATCTGTGAATTTGTAAACTTTCTGCTATGCAGGCCCGCAGGATGAGCTGTTTCATGTGTTGGCCCCTGGCCAACCCATGCTCCAACCCCAATATCGGAGGCATCGGTTATCAGCCATATAGGTTCTTTGCAGTTATAATTTGTCAGCCTATTCACCTGCGCTGATTTGTTCTGTTCTTTGATGTTGTACAATGCTTTATTGTAGGTGTCTGTTCAGACAAACTCTGCTTTCCCTGTCAGATCAGTCACGGGTGCCATGACCATACCATGGTGTAGTAGACATTGCGCAATATGGTTTACCAGGCCCAGAAACTGCTACGGTTCCTTCTGGTTTCGTGGTGTAGCCCATTCCCCAATAGAAGCTAGTTTCGCAGGTGCGGCATGAATCCCTTCATCATCAATAACATGTCCCTGCACTTCCTAGGTTTTCGCAAATAGGGTTGACTACATTTTGGGGGCGTAAATCTTTACGTACCGCAATCGCTCATATACTCTTCGAATATGTTGTATGTGCTCTGTTTCTGTGTCAGAATAAATAAGGATATTGTCAATATATACCCACACAAAGTAGTGTAGAAAGTCACGGAGTAGGTTCTCTGTTATGTCCATAAAGGTAGAGGGTGCATTCATGTCACCTTACAATATGACCTGGCTCACAAATCCGCCACAAGAGGTTTTGAAGGTATTGAACTTCCCACTTCCTGGTTCAATCCGTGTTTGGAAGTAGGCATCACTAAGGTCCACGTTGTTTTGGAATCTTGCCCTTCCTACCGCATTTAGGATCTGTGCCTAATTTGGGATCGGTGAGCTATCTATAACTGTGTTATCATTCCTTAGTTTCAAGTCCACTGGTGGCCTGATCCTCCCCTGAGATTTGGGCCGAACAAACATGGATCCTGCCCCAGGGGACTCATTCTGGTAAATAACTTGAGTCCTTAATGTAACGGCGGCACCCCTGGGAAGATGGATCTCAAGGTTGCGACCGCACCGAACAACTTCAAACTTATCACCAAAAGCTCACACCAATGTAAGAATAAAGTAAAGAGAAAAACTTAATATCATTAAGCCTGACGCTTCACTCAATTAAGGTCTCGAGAGTATTGATTGTAGGAGTAGGAGAGTTCTCGTATAGACTTTCGGGTAGTTTTGTCTTATGCCAGAAACTCCCCCATCAGTTTACAGCAACCATTCGTGCAGACCCTTCTCCGCTAAGGGTGGTCTGACATGTCTCCTGGCACACCCTTCGGGCATGCATGTGTCGACACACTCTGGTCAGCGTTCACCTTATGCGGATATCGTTTCTGCAGTGCATTTCCACTTTGCCTGCCGGAGTGAAAACTTCTGCGCATGGGTGTCTTGCCAGTAGCTAAGAGTCAAGGCACCTCATGAACTAGACTATCTATGACACTCTTCCCATATGCATTGATCTCTACTTGACTGCGGAAGCTACCGTGAGCCGTTTACCTAATTACTATTTATGGGTCCCGGGCTTCTGGGTGTCTTCCGCAGGACACGGTAGTCTGGGACTGATCCAATGGGCGCTACCTATGACCACTACCTCGGATCTACCTCACCTGTGGTAGGAATCATGCTTTTAGTATCTCTGCACTTCCCTTTCAGAGCCTATAGCGTTGGGGACACTTTCGGGCTTGGTACGTGTAAAACTCTCCCAGTCACCCCAGCGCCACCCGGGACTACCTTCAGGACCCCCATGGTTAACACCCGTTAACTCGGTCAGTTTTGGTCCGCTTTACCACGAACAACTTGGAGGAGGTACTCCACCTTCCACCCTATGTCTCCCTATATCCTGCGAACAGCTTACGGTCGACCGGACGGCAGCGACGTATACGGTGTTGCAAGCATGACTGCAAACATTCCTCTTTGCTAGACTGCGCACAACTACACAACCGTTTGCCCATGATGTCCGGACCTCAAGGCGGGGCCGGAGGGGTATGATAGGAATATTGTCCCCAATTTACAGCTTCATTGAAGCTACGTAGCTCACCCAATGGCATCCCCCAGAACCCCAGATTCCAGTATCATGCATGGCTTCGCGTGACAAACATTGCACTCAATTTTTCCAAACTCTCCGAGGAACTTTGTATTGAAAGGTAGGGTGACTCAAGACTTTGGGCAGGGTAACCTGATCCCGAGGGTAGGGTAACCTCGTCCAGTAGACAAGATAACTTTTTCCAGTTACCCTGTCTATCCCGTTGCTGGCGATAGACATTTCTGACCTGTCTCCAGTTACCCGGCCTAGCTGAGCAACTGCTGCTTCAGAAGTCTCTAAGTACACTGACACCTCTCCGGGTGCATCCAGGTACCTAAGTCCCTGACCAGCCAATTCTGTTCATTCTTGGAGCCCAGGCCATTGGGTCTCCGTAGGTCAAGTACTTACTTGCCTGCCGGTTCCTACCAGTTCCCCTCCTGGCTACCTGTATGGGTATAAGTTCTTTCTGCCACAGCTCATGTATGCTGGGTCATTACACTTAACTTCTCATTTATCCAGTCGTATAGTTTCCCTTTGTATCCTTCAGGTATAGTGTATGTTGATTGGTTTCGCAGATCAGTTGTATCCCTTAAGCCTGATGCAGGTCCGATCTCGCGCAGAGAAATATACCGCTGTGTAAGCCCTGAGTGACTAAGCTGTGAAGCTGTCATCGTGAGAAAACCTTCTGGAACAGAGACTGTAGAAAAACTAAGATGTATATATTCCATGTATAGGACAAGCGTGTAGTCGGATGTCCTATGTAGAGTAAGGAACGTAGCTCAGACTAGATACAGTTTGTGGTGGCCCACACAGTAGGCTCTGACCACACAACACCAGTCATTGCCGAGCGGTCTGGTTACAGCCCTGCTCACACCTACAAGTGTGTCCTAACCTAACAACCACGCTGGTATTACTCCATCACTCCCCTTAATACCATCGTTCGTCCACTTAGAAAAGAAAAAAAAACATTTTTAAACAAGTAACAAACTAAACATCTCCATCCTATAGACGAATTACATAGAAAGTGACAACATATCAAGAAAACCCTGGACTTTCGCTCTTTCCAATCCCTTAGTAAGCCTATCTGCAATCATTGCATTAGTCCTAACATATGAGATATCCACATCTCCATCCCTGACCAATTCGCACAACCAGAAATACTTCATACCCACATGCCAGGTTGAAGGTCTAAACTGTCCATTCTTTAGACTGGCTATACATGCTTGATTGTCATTGAACACTGATACCAATGGTCTCGCTTCACTTTCACTTCCACAAAGCTCCTCCTGTAACTTCTGTAGCCAAATAGCTTCTTCAACAGCAAGTGCTGTAGCCTTGAATTCACTATCCGCAGTAGACCTCGCAACAGTCCTTTGCCTCTCTGACTTCCAATATATAATGGTTCCATACTGATCCAGAATCACAAATCCACTTGTAGACCGCATGCCGTCAACTTCTCCTGCAAAATCGGCATCTGCATAAACCTCGATTGGGCTATTTCCTTGATGTCCTCTCACTCCCCCAATGGCACAGTTGCCTTCTTTTCCAAGATACAGACATAGATCATGTGTCTGTCTCAGATAACATAGGATTCGCTTTACTGCTGCCCAATACGCTGTTGATGGATCGGCTGAAAAATGTCCCACTATCGCACTCGCATAGGTGATATCTGGCGAAGTAGTAATAGCTGCGTAGGTAAAACTGCCAACAGCCTCCTGGTAATGATGCTTATCTGTCGCTTGTTCCTCATCTCGCTTATTGTGTAGCTTGCTCTTTGGGTCCATCAGTACTGGGCACCACTTGCAGTTCTCCATCCGAAACCTGGTAAGAACACTTTTCAAGTATGCGCCCTGGCTCAAGTAGATCCTCCCCTTGGCTCGATCTCATTCAACCAATATGCTTGCGAAAAACCTAACATTTCTAAGATCTTTCACCTTAAACGTTTTGCTTATCGCCAACTTCATCTATGTCACTTCCACTCTACTTCCGATAAGTAGCATATCGTCCACCCCAACAATGATAGTTGCTCGGGATTTTGTAGTGCAAATTTTGGCTTCGTACTTAGAACTTTCCATTCCAAGTTCTTTCTTTAGATGTGATTCGAGTGTGTTGTACTAGTTACAACTGGCTTGCCTGAGACCATAAAGACTTTTTCTCAGCTGAACAACCAGGTTAGCATAATGTGGTGTAACAGGGGCACCTCTAGGAAGATGGATCACAAGGTTGCGACCGCACCAAACAACTTCAAACTTATCGCCAAAAGTTCACACAGATGTAAGAGTAAAGTAGACAGTAAAACTTAATATCGTTAAGCCTGACGCTTAACTCAATTAAGGTCTAGAGAGGATTGATTGTTGGAGTAGGAGAGTTCTCGCATAGACTTTCAGGTAGTTTTATCTTATGCCAGAAACTCCCCCATCAGTTTACTCCAACTATTAGAGAACACCCTTCTCCGCTAAGGGTGGTCCGACACGTCTCCTGGCACACCCTTCGGGCATGCATGTGCCGACACACTCTAGTTGGCATTCACCTTATGCGGTTATCGTTTCTGCGGTGCATTTCCATTTTGCCCGCAGGAGTGAAAACCTCTGCGTATCGGTGTCTTACCAGTGGCTAACAGTCAAGACACCTCATGAACAAGACTATCTATGACACCCTTCCCATATGCATTGATCTCTACTTGACTCGAGAGGCTACCATGAGCGGTTTATCTAGTTACTCTTTACAGGTCGTGGGCTTCCGGTGTCTTCTGCAGGGCACGATAGTCCGGGAGTGATCCAATGGGCGCTACCCATGACCACTACCTCGGGTCTACCTTACCTGTGGTAGGAATCATGCTTTTAGTGTCTCTGCACTTCCCTTTAAGAGCCTATAGCGTTGGGAGCACGTTTGGGCTTGGTAGGTGTAAAACTCTCCCAGTTACCCCGGCACCAGCCAGGACTACCTTCGGGAGCCCCACGGTTAACACCGATTAACTCCGTCCATTTTGGTCCGTTTTACTCTGAACAACTTGAAGGAGGTACTCCCCCTTCCACCCTATGCCCCCTTGTATATCCTACAAACAGCTTACAGTCGACCGGACAGCAGCGACGTATGCCGTGTTGCAAGCATGTCTCCAAAGATTCCTCTTTGCTAGACTGCACACAACTGCACAACCGTTGGCCCATGACATCCGGGCCTCAAGGCGGGGCTGGAGGGGTATGATAGGAATAATGTCTTCAATTTACAGCTTCCTCAAAGCTACGTAGCTCGCGCAATAGCACCCCCCGGAACCCCAGATTCCAGTATCATGCATGGCTTTGCGTGACAAACATTCCAGTCAATTTTCCCGAACTCCCCAAGGGACTTCGAATTGAAAGGTAGGGTATCTCAGGAGTCTGGGCAGGGTAATCCAAGACCCAAGGCCCAAGGCAGGGTAACCTGATCCTGCGAGTAGGGTAACCTTGTCCAGCGGACAAGTTAACTCTTCCCTTTTACCCTGCCTATCCCGTCGCCGGTGATAGACCTTTCTGACCTGTCTTCAGTTACCCGGCCTAGCTGAGTAACTGCCCCTTCATAAGTTGCTAAATACGCTGGCCAGCCAATTCTGTTCATTCTCGGAGCCCGGGCCATCGGGTCTCCATAGGTCAAGTACTTACTTGCCTGCCGGTTCCTATCGGTTCGCCTCCTGGCTACCTGTATGGGTATAGGTTCCATTTGCCATAGCTCATGTATGCTGGGTCGTTACAACACTCCCCTCTTCTTGTAAC
Source organism: Tuber magnatum (assembly GCA_003182015.1). NCBI lineage: Eukaryota > Fungi > Ascomycota > Pezizomycetes > Pezizales > Tuberaceae > Tuber > Tuber magnatum. The sequence continues at coordinate 869,822 of PYWC01000038.1, forward strand.
GGGGGCACCCCTAGGAAGATGGATCCCAAGGTTGCGACCGCACCAAACAACTTCAAACTTATCGCCAAAAGTTCACACAGATGTAAGAGTAAAGTAGACGGTAAAACTTAATATCGTTAAGCCTGACGCTTCACTCAATTAAGGTCTCGAGAGGATTGATTGTTGGAGTAGGAGAGTTCTCGCATAGACTTTCAGGTAGTTTTATCTTATGCCAGAAACTCCCCCATCAGTTTACTCCAACTATTCGAGCACACCCTTCTCCGCTAAGGGCGGTCCGACACGTCTCCTGACACCCCCTTCGGGCATGTATGTGTCGACCCGCTCTAGTCGGCGTTCACCATATGTGCATATCGTTTCTGCGGCGCATTTCCATTCTGCCCGCCGGAGTGAAAACCTCTGCGCATCGGGGACTTGCCAGTGGCTAACTGTCAAGACCCCTTGCTGAACTAGACTATCTATGACACCCTTCCCATGCGCGTTGATTTCTTCTTGACGCCGGAAGCTACCGTGAGCGGTTTATCTATCTACTATTTACGAGTCTCGGGCTTCCGGTGTCTTCCGCAGGGTACGGTGGTCCAGGAGTGATCCAATGGGCGCTACCCATGACCACTACCTCGGATACACCTTACCTGCGGTAGGAATCATGCTTTTAGTGTCTCTGCACTTCCCTCTCAGAGCCTATGGCGTTGGGGACATCCTTGGGCGTGGTAGGTGCAAAACGTTCCCAGTCGTCCCGGCACCACCCGGGACTACCTTCGGGACCCCCACGGTTAACTCCCGTTAACTCCGTCAGTTTTGGTCCGTTTTACTCCGAACAACTTGGAGGAGGTACTCCACCTTCCACCCTATGCCCCCTTATATATCCTGCGAACAGCTTACGGTCGACCGGACGGCAGCAACGTATACGGTGTTGCAAGCGGGTCTCCAAAGATCCTCCTTTGCTAGACTGCACACAACTACGCAACCGTTTGCCCATGACGTCCGGGCCTCAAGGCGGGGCCGGAGGGGCATGATAGGAATAATGTCTTCAATTTACAGCTTCTTCGTAGCTGCGTAGCTCGCCCAATAGCATCTCCCGGAACCCCAGATTCCAGTATTATGCATGGTTTCGTGTGACAAACATTCCAGTCATTTTTCCCAAACTCCGCGAGGGACTTCGTATTGGCAGGTAGGGTAACTCAGGCCCTTGAACAGGGTAATCCAAGCCTCAAGGCAGGGTAACCCTGTTCTGAGGGTAGGGTAATCTTGTCCGGTGGACAAGTGGATTTTCTCCTGTTACCCTATCTATCCCACTTCCGGGGATAGACACACTCGGCCTTTCTCTAGTTACCCAGCCTAGCTGTGTATTGGCCCTTCATAGGTCCCTAAGTACGCTGACACCAACCTTGGGCGTAGCCATGTACCTAAATACTTGTGTCCACTAAGTCTGCTCATCTCGGAGCCCGGGCCATCGGGTCTCCGTAGGTCAAGTACTCACTTGCCTGCCGGTTCCTACCAGTTCGCCTCCGGGCTACCTGTATGGGTGTAGGTTCCGGCTGCCATAGCTCACGTATGCTGGGTCGTTACATCACTCCCCTCTTCTCTACGGTCCGTCCCGGACCGTTTAGCGTCGTCTTTTCTTTCCACGACTCGATTCCCCCAAGACCCGATGGTCCCTGGGCTTGGACGGATATCTTTGGTGGAAATCTAGCATGGCCTGTAAGCCTGTCCCTTCTAGCATCTCATAGGGCTCCCACGAGTTCTCCTCAGCTCCATAGCCTTCCCATGAAACCAGGTACTGGACAAAGCGCGACGGAAACTTCGCCTTTGTTCCACCATACCAGCGACTGTCCACAACAGCTTCGATGACGTAACTGGGCTCATTGTCCACGAGCTCGGGGGTAGGGATCTCCTTGATCCTACCCGATTCCGGATCCTCGCGATAGGGTTCCAGCAGCGTGACATTGAAAACCGGGTGGATGCTCCATCGGGTGGGCAATTGGAGTTCGTATGCTCGGGTACCCACCCGACGTTTGACCACGAAAGGGCCAAACATCCGGTGGTCCAGCTTCTCCATGGGACGCTTGGTGCGGATGTTCTTCCGGTTCAACATCACGCGGTCCGCTTTCTTAGCCCGCCCAGCAGCCACATCTTCCAAGGTAACATAGTCCGGGGATGGCAGCCGTTTCTGGTCATGCCATTTCCGCTGCCTTTCCTGTGCCCGTTTAATCGTTTCTCGAATCTGTTGCCAGGTTCCTTCCCATTCCTTAACCAAGAGTTCACTACTTGGGTGTATCCCTTGGTTGTCAGACACAACACCCGACCAGTTTGTTCGTGGGTTGAACCCATAGTTGATCTCAAATGGTGACAACCTGGTGGATTCTGATGTTGAGGTGTTATACGCATACTCCGCAAGGGGTAGCAGCGAGACCCAGTCATCCTGTTGATAGGAGCAGTAACTACGCAGGTACTGCTCCAGTGTCTGATTAACCCTCTCGGTTTGCCCATCAGTCTCTGGGTGGAATGCAGTCGAAACGTTTAGTTTCACTTGCAGCAAGTGCATCAGACTCATCCAGAACTTGGATGTGAATCGGCTATCTCGGTCGGAGATGATTGACTCTGGCAGTCCATGAAGGCGCCAAACCTCCTTCAGGAATATCAAGGCAAGCTCCTTGATAGGTACCTCAGTGGTCAGGGGTATGAAATGGGCCATTTTCGAAAATCTGTCCACTATGACCCAGATCTTGGTATACCCTTCGGACTCTGGCAGCGCGACAATGAAATCCATTGAAATTGCTGTCCACGGCCGCATAGGAACATCGATAGGTTCCAGCAGCCCGAACTTCTTGTGCCTGATGGATTTATTTCTTTGGCACGCATCACATGTCCGCACGTAGTCAGTGATGTGCTCATCCATCTTAGGCCAATAGAAGTTAGCCCTCACCCTGCCAATGGTCTTGTAAGTCCCGAAGTGTCCCGCGATTCGGGAGTCATGTTCTGCCTTCATGATTGTCTGCTTCAGATTCTGACCCTTGGGAACATACCACCTGTTCTTGTACAGGAGTAAGCCCTTTTCCGTCGTGAAATGTCGGTCGACCTCTTTGTCACCTGCAGCTGTTGCCTTCAGGATCCTTAAGTACTCCTGGTCTTCGCTTATCGCTACCCGCAACTGATCCAAAAAGGACGACTTGAGCCGAAATCCCTGGCACACTTGCAACACCTGTGGTCGCAAGATGTCCCGTTCCTGGCTCCCGACCCACTGTCCGGGGCGAAAAAACGACTGTGGCGGAAAATCACTCCCCCCTTCAGGGCGGTAGTCCCTACGCCGCGACAAAGCATCCGCCTTCTCATTCAACCGTCCTTCTCGGTAAACCACCTTGAAGTTAAATGGTTGCAGGAATTCAGCCCAGCGGTGCTGCCTTCGGTTAAGGACCTTGGTACTATTAAAGTACTCCAAGTTCTTATGATCCGTATAGATCACCAATTGGTCCGTTACTGAGCGCAGCAGATGATCCCATTCCTTGAATGCCGCCACGATGGCAGTCATTTCCTTATCATGGACATCATAATTGATCTCTGCTGGGTGAAACTTCCTACTATGGTAGGCCACCGGATGCCATCTCTCATCCTCACATAACTGGGAGAGAACGGCTCCTAATGCAAAGTCACTAGCGTCGGTTTCTAGCCGTGTTGGCCGTTCAGGGTCAAAATGTGCTAGGATAGGTTTGGACGTGAACGCTTCCTTTAAATGATTGAAGGCCTGCTCACATGCAGGTGTCCATTCCCATCGGACATCCTTCTTTGTCAAGTCCGTGAGGGGTTTCGCTATCTTGCTGAACCCTTCTATGAACCGACGATAGAAGTTGGCAAAGCCCATAAAGCTTTGAACGTCGACGACGCATGTCGGAGGTGCCCAGTCTTTGATTGTCTGCACCTTTTCCGACAACATAGAGATCCCCATATCGGAGATCCTATATCCGAGGAATTCAACCTCCCGTTGGTGGAAACTGGACTTCTTCATACTTACACATAGTCTAGCTTTCCGCAATTTCTCCATTACACGCCTTACCATCGCGACGTGCTCTTCCATAGTTTCGGAGTAGATCAGGATGTCATCCATATACGCGATGACTCCTTCATCCATGAGATCTCGAAAGACCTCATTTATCATGCTCTGGAAAGTTGCCGGGGCATTACATAACCCAAACGGCATGACCGTGTATTCATACAGTCCATATCTGCACCGGAAGGCCGTCTTCCATTCCTCACCTTCTGCCATCCTCAGAAGATAGTAGCCGTTTTTCAAGTCCAACTTAGTGAACACAACGGCTTTTCCTAACCTATCTCGCAGTTCATTCATCAGCGGTAGAGGGTACTTGCTCTTCACCGTGATTTTGTTCAGCCCTCGGTAATCTATTACCAGTCTTAATGTACCATCTGGTTTTGGCACAAAGAGGATAGGGGCTGCTGCTGAGGAACTGGATCGCCGTAGCTTCCCCGTTCGCAGCATGTCATTGAGATATTCCCGGAGTGCCTTAAGCTCCTTTTCCGATAACGGATAGATAGGCCCAAACGGAGGTTGAGTCCCGGGTAGCAACTCGATCGTGTGGTCATACTTTGAGTGCTCCGGCAAGGCCTCAATCCGTTCTTGACTGAAGATGTCCCCGTAGTCCTTATACTCAGGGAGTAGCTTGACAGTAATGTCAGCACCTTCCTCATCGGAGAATTGTACAATTCCCAACAGGTACACATTACTAGGGTCTTCAGCTAGCAACTCTTCATCGGTCATGAACACTAACCGCCCCTGCTCTGCCAGGCAATTAGCCTTGCAGAAATCTGAGCGCCAGGTTAGTGATCCTGTCTTCCAATCTATGTCGGGATTATGGTCCTTCAACCAAGACATAGGTAGGTACCCGTCCACCTTGGTGTCGGGCATGTCCGCGACTTCAAACCGCATTTCGTTATGGTGGTCGCCTATTCTCATGTCCAATGATTTGGTATAGTGCAGACCTGACCCCGGAATGTGATTACCGCTTGCGTCGCTTATCGGCACATGTACCTTTCGTCGTACACATGGTGCCTGCGTTTGTTTAACCCATCGGCTACTAAGCACTGGCCCAGTAGCTCCACTGTCGAGTAGCAGGAGCGCCTCAGCGCTTACCTGTCTAGCTCCAATCTTCCAGTCTAGCCTTACCCTCAGGTGGATAGACTTGGTATGGCGAGGCAAGTTATCACGCTTCTGCCTCTTCACTTGTCTTAGGGACTTAGTCATCTTGGCTTACTAATTCTGATCTCTTGCCTTTCGACACAAGAGCGGCCACAACGGGTCGGTAAACGTTAAGGGATTGGGAATCGTGTTATCAATAGCTAGGGTGTTTACTATCACGCCAGCATGATTTCGGGTACTAAACCCTCCTCAGGTAAACTTGATCATAGTATCATTTATTCAATCAAGTCCAGCCTGAACTAATCCCGCTTGTACTAACCATAACAAATTTTCCCGAGGTGGGTAGAGGTCCGCTCTTGGACCGGTTCCAAGCGAAGCAACCTTGCTTCCCCAATGTCGAGCGTCTCCGCGAGCGAGATCTCTCCCAGCCTCAACCGAAAATAATACCCTATGACTTGTCCGTCCCAGTAAAGAAATCCTGAAAGAAATACAAATAACTAGAACAAAGGAAATAACCTGAAAACCCACAAAGGAGAGATCACCCTGTCCACCGCATACGGCCTTCAACATCTATCTGCCCACACCACCTGGGTGTAGTCAGCATCAGGGTCGTTCATGCAGTAGAGGGGTACTTACCCATCCCAGAAGCCACTTCCGGGGCTCCTTTTCATCCATCCCGCAGGGGTCTATGGATACAGGTTATTAAGGTTCTACCTTACACAGAATGGGGTCTTACCTATTCTGAGCCGTCAGTATCAACCTCCATAATCTGAGGTGATGCCTGTCGGACTTCAAGTATCTTTGACGAGGTAGCCGGAGGTGGCGCTTCAATGCGCTTTAGTCGCTTGTCCGTACCTGAGGGCTCGCTTACCGGGGCTGACCGTTTCAACCCACGAGCCTGTTTGGACGAACTAACGACTGGGGACGTCGCGGTGCACTTTCTCCAAAAGTGACCCGTTTGTCCACACTTGGTGCACTGGTTGTGCTTTCTCCGACGTTCGGTCAAAGTCGACGGGATTTCCTTATGCGCCAGGGCATACTCAGAAGTCCCCGGCTTTGCCTGTTTCCCCGCATTGAAATTAGTAGGTTTGGCAGACCGCTGGTTCTGTCTGCCCGAACCTTTATCCTTCTTTTTAAACCTTCCGGAAGTTGAGGACCTATCCTCCTTCTTGTCCGTTGGTTGAGACCGTTGGACAGGGTGGATAACTCGGTTGCTGAACCGGGTGTTGTCTTCCAGTGTGTGTCCAACCTTCCGAAGAAGATCAAGGTAGTCGTTCAAGTCGGTGGGATGGGGCTCCTTCAGTGCCCACGCGTTCCTCACTTCTTGAGTAATGCCCGACCGTACCTTATCTCGTACCTGCACAGGGTCTGTATAGCTAAGCTTATACATATAGTCAATTATCTTGTCCAGGTACTCATCGATGTGATGTGGCTTCATCACTAGGTCTCGCCACTCAAGGAGGGATCGGTCTCGTTCCGCTTGGTCACCGCCGAAACTCCGTTCAAGCCGTTCCCGGAATCCTTTCCACGTTCTTAACGGGTTACTGTTATTAACTGGAACTCCGGTACGCTTGGCTGCCTCCTTATTGATGTGGGAGTGCAGCCCAAGATACCATGTTCGGGCAGTATCTTCTAGAAGGGGGATCACCAGGTTTACCTTGTCCATATCGGTCAACCTGCACCCAGCAAAGTACTCGAACTTAACCTCTACCAGCGTCAAGAAGCTGGCGAGTTCGGTGACCTTTCCCTTAAACGCCGGAATGCCGCTCAGCTTTTCCGGCTTCTTCTGCCGTTGTCTAGATGATGGTCGTGCAGTCGCCCTGCTCCGTAGTTCCCTTGACAGCTTCTTAGCACGGTGGTCCCACCGTCGTTTCTTCTCGTCGCTCCAGTCATCCTTGCGAGCACCGAGAAAAGGGGTCAAGTCGGGGAGAGAATCGGCATCATCATCATCCGAGCTATCATGGTCAGAGTCCCCAGGATCTCCACCTGCTCCCGTAGTACCACCGACAGGTGGTCCATTTCCACCTCCACTACCCCCGGTATTTCCACCTGGGGTCTCGCGGGGTCTATCATACCCATCAAACCTTTCCTCCTGGCCATCCTGATTCCCATCCTCGGGGGGGTTAGCCCCTGATGGTACTGATGCCGGTGGTGGAACAGGTCGTTGCCCACTCTCAGGAGTTGGGTTCGGAGCCGCCTGAGTTATCGCCAGAAACGACTGAAGCTCTGGACAACTCAAAGGTTGCATTGGGGGCCCCGCGTGTCTCCATGACCCACAGTACCCACATGTTGGTCGTCCGTCTCCCTCCTTCTGTCTTCTTCGGTGCCTTACCGGGGTCCGTGGTCCCTTCCTGCACCCGTACGTGTGGTAATGAATCCACCCCATACGGGTTTCTTCCGATTTGCAGCCCGACAGACAGTACTCGTCTTGGCTGTCCGACTCACCACTAGTGATCGTGGGGAGGATGGAGGGAAGAGTTGGTTTTGAGGGGGCAGAGGGAATCACGGGTGCCCAAGGAACGGAACGAGCGGGTGTCCCAGGTCCGGGGATCGGAGTCCCTCGTGATGGAGCCATGGGTGCTCGCTCTTCCTGGCGCCTGACCTGTTCAAAGAATCCAGGTGAAGCCGCACGCAGCGGTCGGTACCCTGGGGTAGCCGATACTGTTGGCGGGAAAGCTGCGACAGGGAAGGTATCAGGAGGGGGCAATGAAACTGGTAAAGGTGTGGGTCTTGGGGCAGCAATAGGAGGTACGGGAGTTGCAACCGACGGTGTTGCAGGGGGGTTAATGGGAGCGGGGGTCGGCCGAGGAGTAGGGTCAGGTGTATCTGGTGCTGTGATACCCTTTGGCTTGGACGTCCTTTTCTTAACCCGACGCCCATCGGTTGGTCCAATCGCCGGACTTCCTGAACGACTGCGGGCGATCGAGGAGGGGACAGACAGCGAGCCTGTTGATGCTCTTGTGAAGGACGAGGTATAACTGTATCCTTCCCCCTTGAGGCTTTCCAACATCCGTATGCCCACGGGGCTTAGGTACGCCCTCCACTGTTCATCCCGGGCTCTCATAGCCAGTTCCATCCCGAAGTTCTCCAGCTTCGTGTGGACAAGTGGGAGTGGGGGCGCCGCCTCTATCATCAGTACGTCATTCTCAGCATCAATACTATAACCTCCCGCGAAGGCCCTTTCCAGCGCTGCCATACGATCCTTCAATGCCTTCTGGTCTCTTAACATTCGCAGGTATGCCTCCTGCTGTACCTTCATCCATTCCACCGCTGCCGTAGTAATCTGTTTACGGAACACCTGCTGCTGCTGGGCATTCCAGTTCTTCAGTTCCCGCTTCGCATCCTCAATCGACTTGGATACCTCCCGGACGATGTAAGGTTCGACGAACTCGCGGGAGAACTCGCTAAAGGGTACTCCTTGCGGTGGAGGAGGGAGCATGTTGTGGACGAGGGCGGCGTCTTGGAAGAACGAAAGCGCCGCAGCGCGAGGGTCTGTAATCATAAGATCAACACATTCATCAGGTAGTTGAATAGGGGCGGCCTCCAGGAGCAATTGGTGACCGTCCCATTCAATACCGCGGACGTCCGCGAACACCGAAGCACGAAATGTGTTGGCGGAGTTCTCGTCAAGGTCAAGGTCTGAATCCGAGTTGGATTCCATTCTAGGTCGACGTTCGATACTAGCCATTGCGCTTTCCACCCTGGGCTACTTGTTCGAGACAAGGTTACCAGTATTCACGCAAGGTCAGTGCCGAAGGTCGAAAAACAATTAATCAGGAGAGGAGTTAAGCGAGGAGCTCGCTTAACGATATACTGTAACGGGGGCACCCCTAGGAAGATGGATCCCAAGGTTGCGACCGCACCAAACAACTTCAAACTTATCGCCAAAAGTTCACACAGATGTAAGAGTAAAGTAGACGGTAAAACTTAATATCGTTAAGCCTGACGCTTCACTCAATTAAGGTCTCGAGAGGATTGATTGTTGGAGTAGGAGAGTTCTCGCATAGACTTTCAGGTAGTTTTATCTTATGCCAGAAACTCCCCCATCAGTTTACTCCAACTATTCGAGCACACCCTTCTCCGCTAAGGGCGGTCCGACACGTCTCCTGACACCCCCTTCGGGCATGTATGTGTCGACCCGCTCTAGTCGGCGTTCACCATATGTGCATATCGTTTCTGCGGCGCATTTCCATTCTGCCCGCCGGAGTGAAAACCTCTGCGCATCGGGGACTTGCCAGTGGCTAACTGTCAAGACCCCTTGCTGAACTAGACTATCTATGACACCCTTCCCATGCGCGTTGATTTCTTCTTGACGCCGGAAGCTACCGTGAGCGGTTTATCTATCTACTATTTACGAGTCTCGGGCTTCCGGTGTCTTCCGCAGGGTACGGTGGTCCAGGAGTGATCCAATGGGCGCTACCCACGACCACTACCTCGGATACACCTTACCTGCGGTAGGAATCATGCTTTTAGTGTCTCTGCACTTCCCTCTCAGAGCCTATGGCGTTGGGGACATCCTTGGGCGTGGTAGGTGCAAAACGTTCCCAGTCGTCCCGGCACCACCCGGGACTACCTTCGGGACCCCCACGGTTAACTCCCGTTAACTCCGTCAGTTTTGGTCCGTTTTACTCCGAACAACTTGGAGGAGGTACTCCACCTTCCACCCTATGCCCCCTTATATATCCTGCGAACAGCTTACGGTCGACCGGACGGCAGCAACGTATACGGTGTTGCAAGCGGGTCTCCAAAGATCCCCCTTTGCTAGACTGCACACAACTACACAACCGTTTGCCCATGACGTCCGGGCCTCAAGGCGGGGCCGGAGGGGCATGATAGGAATAATGTCTTCAATTTACAGCTTCTCCGTAGCTGCGTAGCTCGCCCAATAGCATCTCCCGGAACCCCAGATTCCAGTATTATGCATGGCTTCGTGTGACAAACATTCCAGTCATTTTTCCCAAACTCCGCGAGGGACTTCGTATTGGCAGGTAGGGTAACTCAGGTCCTTGAACAGGGTAATCCAAGCCTCAAGGCAGGGTAACCCTGTTCTGTGGGTAGGGTAATCTTGTCCGGTGGACAAGTGGATTTTCTCCTGTTACCCTGTCTATCCCACTTCCGGGGATAGACACATTCGGCCTTTCTCTAGTTACCCAGCCTAGCTGTGTATTGGCCCTTCATAGGTCCCTAAGTACGCTGACACCAACCTTGGGCGTAGCCATGTACCTAAATACTTTTGTCCACTAAGTCTGCTCATCTCGGAGCCCGGGCCATCGGGTCTCCGTAGGTCAAGTACTCACTTGCCTGCCGGTTCCTACCAGTTCGCCTCCGGGCTACCTGTATGGGTGTAGGTTCCGGCTGCCATAGCTCACGTATGCTGGGTCGTTACATCACTCCCCTCTTCTCTACGGTCCGTCCCGGACCGTTTAGCGTCGTCTTTTCTTTCCACGACTCGATTCCCCCAAGACCCGATGGTCCCTGGGCTTGGACGGATATCTTTGGTGGAAATCTAGCATGGCCTGTAAGCCTGTCCCTTCTAGCATCTCATAGGGCTCCCACGAGTTCTCCTCAGCTCCATAGCCTTCCCATGAAACCAGGTACTGGACAAAGCGCGACGGAAACTTCGCCTTTGTTCCACCATACCAGCGACTGTCCACAACAGCTTCGATAACGTAACTGGGCTCATTGTCCACGAGCTCTGGGGTAGGGATCTCCTTGATCCTACCCGATTCCGGATCCTCGCGATAGGGTTCCAGCAGCGTGACATTGAAAACCGGGTGGATGCTCCATCGGGTGGGCAATTGGAGTTCGTATGCTCGGGTACCCACCCGACGTTTGACCACGAAAGGGCCAAACATCCGGTGGTCCAGCTTCTCCATGGGACGCTTGGTGCGGATGTTCTTCCGGTTCAACATCACGCGGTCCGCTTTCTTAGCCCGCCCAGCAGCCACATCTTCCAAGGTAACATAGTCCGGGGATGGCAGCCGTTTCTGGTCATGCCATTTCCGCTGCCTTTCCTGTGCCCGTTTAATCGTTTCTCGAATCTGTTGCCAGGTTCCTTCCCATTCCTTAACCAAGAGTTCACTACTTGGGTGTATCCCTTGGTTGTCAGACACAACACCCGACCAGTTTGTTCGTGGGTTGAACCCATAGTTGATCTCAAATGGTGACAACCTGGTGGATTCTGATGTTGAGGTGTTATACGCATACTCCGCAAGGGGTAGCAGCGAGACCCAGTCATCCTGTTGATAGGAGCAGTAACTACGCAGGTACTGCTCCAGTGTCTGATTAACCCTCTCGGTTTGCCCATCAGTCTCTGGGTGGAATGCAGTCGAAACGTTTAGTTTCACTTGCAGCAAGTGCATCAGACTCATCCAGAACTTGGATGTGAATCGGCTATCTCGGTCGGAGATGATTGACTCTGGCAGTCCATGAAGGCGCCAAACCTCCTTCAGGAATATCAAGGCAAGCTCCTTGATAGGTACCTCAGTGGTCAGGGGTATGAAATGGGCCATTTTCGAAAACCTGTCTACTATGACCCAGATCTTGGTATACCCTTCGGACTCTGGCAGCGCGACAATGAAATCCATTGAAATTGCTGTCCAAGGCCGCATAGGAACATCGATAGGTTCCAGCAGCCCGAACTTCTTGTGCCTGATGGATTTATTTCTTTGGCATGCATCACATGTCCGCACATAGTCAGTGATGTGCTCATCCATCTTAGGCCAGTAGAAGTTAGCCCTCACCCTGCCAATGGTTTTGTAAGTCCCGAAGTGTCCCGCGATTCGGGAGTCATGTTCTGCCTTCATGATTGTCTGCTTCAGATTCTGACCCTTGGGAACATACCACCTGTTCTTGTACAGGAGTAAGCCCTTTTCCGTCGTGAAATGTCGGTCGACCTCTTTGTCACCTGCAGCTGTTGCCTTCAGGATCCTTAAGTACTCCTGGTCTTCGCTTATCGCTACCCGCAACTGATCCAAAAAGGACGACTTGAGCCGAAATCCCTGGCACACTTGCAACACCTGTGGTCGCAAGATGTCCCGTTCCTGGCTCCCGACCCACTGTCCGGGGCGAAAAAACGACTGTGGCGGAAAATCACTCCCCCCTTCAGGGCGGTAGTCCCTACGCCGCGACAAAGCATCCGCCTTCTCATTCAACCGTCCTTCTCGGTAAACCACCTTGAAGTTAAATGGTTGCAGGAATTCAGCCCAGCGGTGCTGCCTTCGGTTAAGGACCTTGGTACTATTAAAGTACTCCAAGTTCTTATGATCCGTATAGATCACCAATTGGTCCGTTACTGAGCGCAGCAGATGATCCCATTCCTTGAATGCCGCCACGATGGCAGTCATTTCCTTATCATGGACATCATAATTGATCTCTGCTGGGTGAAACTTCCTACTATGGTAGGCCACCGGATGCCATCTCTCATCCTCACATAACTGGGAGAGAACGGCTCCTAATGCAAAGTCACTAGCGTCGGTTTCTAGCCGTGTTGGCCGTTCAGGGTCAAAATGTGCTAGGATAGGTTTGGACGTGAACGCTTCCTTTAAATGATTGAAGGCCTGCTCACATGCAGGTGTCCATTCCCATCGGACATCCTTCTTTGTCAAGTCCGTGAGGGGTTTCGCTATCTTGCTGAACCCTTCTATGAACCGACGATAGAAGTTGGCAAAGCCCATAAAGCTTTGAACGTCGACGACGCATGTCGGAGGTGCCCAGTCTTTGATTGTCTGCACCTTTTCCGACAACATAGAGATCCCCATATCGGAGATCCTATATCCGAGGAATTCAACCTCCCGTTGGTGGAAACTGGACTTCTTCATACTTACACATAGTCTAGCTTTCCGCAATTTCTCCATTACACGCCTTACCATCGCGACGTGCTCTTCCATAGTTTCGGAGTAGATCAGGATGTCATCCATATACGCGATGACTCCTTCATCCATGAGATCTCGAAAGACCTCATTTATCATGCTCTGGAAAGTTGCCGGGGCATTACATAACCCAAACGGCATGACCGTGTATTCATACAGTCCATATCTGCACCGGAAGGCCGTCTTCCATTCCTCACCTTCTGCCATCCTCAGAAGGTAGTAGCCATTCTTTAAGTCCAACTTCGTGAACACAACAGCTTTTCCTAACCTATCTCACACCTCGTTCATCAATGGTAGAGGATACTTGCTCTTCAGCATGATTTTGTTCAGCCCTCGGTAATCTATTACTAGTCTTACTGTACCATCTAGTTTTGGCACAACGAGGATAGGGGCTGCTGCTGAGGAACTGGATCGCCATAGCTTTCCCGTTCGCAGCATGTCATTGAGATATTCCCGGAGTGCCTTAAGCTCCTTTTCCGATAACGGATAGATAGGCCCGAACGGAGGTTGAGTTCCCAGTTGCAACTCGATCGTATGGTCATACTTCGCGTGCTCCGGTAACGCCTCAATCCGTTCCAGACTGAAGATATCTCCATAGTCCTTATACTCGGGGAGTAGCTTAACCGTAATGTCGGCACCTTCCTCAGCGGAGAATTGCACAATTCCCAATAGGTACACATTACTAGGGTCCTCGGCTAGTAACTCTTCATCGGTCATGAACACTAACCGCCCCTGCTCTGCCAGGCAGTTAGCCTTGCAGAAATCTGAGCGCCAGGTTAGTGATCAGGTCTTCCAATCTATGTCAGGGTTATGGTCTTTCAACCAAGACATAGGCAGGTACCCATCCACCTTGGTATAGGGCATAACTGAGACATCAAAGCAAATCTCATTGTGGTGGTCACCTATCCTCATTTCCAATGACTTGGTATAGTGTAGACCTTACCCCGGAATGTGATTACCGCTAGCGTTGCTTATCGGCACATGTACCTTTCGTCGTACACATGGTGCCTGAGTCTGCTTAACCCATCTGCTACTAAGCACCGGCCCAGTAGCTCCACTATTGAGCAGCAGGAGCGCTTCTGTGCTAACCTGTCTAGCTCCTACCTTCCAGTCTAACTTAACCCGCAGGTGGATAGACTTAGTATGACAAGGCAAGTTGTCAAGCTTATGCCTCTTCACTTCACTTGGTGACTTAGTCATCTTGGCTTAGTAATTCCCTTGAGTCTCTTGCCTTTCGACACAAGAGCGGCCACAACAGGTCGGTAAACGTTAAAGGATTGGAATTCATCTTTCTCAATACCTAGGATGTTTACTATCACGCCAGCATGATTTCGGGTACTGAACCCTCCTCAGGTAAACTTGGAAATAGTATCATTTATTTGATCAAGTCCAGCCTGAACCAATTCCGTTTATACTAAACATAAC
>PYWC01000038.1:912596-944829 GCA_003182015.1 Tuber magnatum
TTCCACAACTCATGGGGATACGATACGATTCTGGTTGCGATGGATAGGTTTTCAGGATTCACGTGGCTTATACCTACAACGAAGCAAGTAACAGCAATAGCAACCTGGGAACTGCTACGCAACAAAGTTTTTATACCCCATGGCTACCAGACATCTCTGGTGAGCGATGCAGACCCAAGGTTTGAGTCACATGTGTGGAGACAACAGTGTCGATCGTTAGGCATTGAACATATCAAGGCAGCACCAGGCCATCACGAAACCAATGGACAGGACGAAAGGAAAATTGGAGAATTAAAGACAGCTCTCCGAAACCTAGTCAACGCCCGACAAAACAATTGGTTTGATGCCATACAAGAGACAGCAGCATACCTGAATGTGGGATGGTCAGAAACTCTCGGCATGTCACCATATAAAGCCATTTTCGGAAAGAATTACCCACTACTGCCCCTAGCAAGCTTCAAGAACTCCGCAGTACTGGCGGCTGACGAATTACTAAACAGCCACCAAGCAATCCGGAACACGGCATTCAATGCAATTAAAATGGCACGGTTTAGAAGCACGAGAACAGCAGCGAAACGACGCAGACACCATACACCGATAGGGAAGGGAAATTTGTTACTGGTATACGGAAGTTTATTCGCAACAGAATCAGGACGTAGCAAAAAATTGCAACCACGTTGGCGTGGACCTTTCAAGATAATTGGATATGATGAGCATACACAAAACTACACAGTAGAAATGGATGGCAGAATGTACAGAAACCGAGAAGCGACATTTCATGCTTCCACCGTGAAAAGATACCAACCAAAAGAAGAAATATCATTACCTGCAAGGAGCCAAGCAAAACCACCCCCAATCGTGGTAAACGAGAAACCGGAATGGGAAGTGGAAACCATACGAGACCACCGAAGACGATATGACCGTGACCAGTTCCTAGTGAAATAAATAAGATACCCGGAAACAGAAAATAGCTGGGAACCCCTTGAGGGATTAGAAAACACGATGGAAGCGGTTAATCGATAGTGGGAAGACAACAGACCGGAGGACAAGCTACCCCCTATAATAAACCATGTGACGGTGGCGTGGAGTCCAACCCTACCAGAAATCCAACACCTGCGCCCGGACACAGACCAAGGGATACAGGACGGATTTTGGTCAGCCCACTATGAAAGCGATTTCGAAAGCAGCGAAGACGAGAATCGGGTAATGGAAGACGAAGTGGCATACCTAGCCCAGCTAGCCGAGGCAGAGTACTGGCAATAGCCAAAAGGAAAAACACTCCATCCAACACCCTTACGATGTCAAACTATAAGCAAGTACCTTGGAGACTGCGCCATCAGCTTATGGGACTGTTGGTGAACCGTGATATTATCCCTAGACGATACATTACACAGCGACTATTCATACACATCTGCAACAAATGCTTAGAAATAACAACAGAATCGACGGGACGAATATGGGGAGAATCAGTGTCTGATGTTTTTCGCTTCGGTAGCGGGTGCTACCTGAGTACAGAAAAATGTGATGGTTGCATGGAGATAGAAGAAACCGAAATTAAGCAGCAACCCCTTTCCTATGAAGACCTAAGCAAGGCCAACACCTAAGCGAGGTCACCACTGAAACATAAATACCACCCACCAGCCCCCTAAACCATCGAAGAAAACAAACCACCCTACCTGACCTCCAAACCTTTAACCCCTTACAAAAAACTTCACCATATTACAAATTTACCCTTACGCGAGAAAGAAAAGCCAAAAAATGTCGAACTACGCAGAAGTCAGCATCAAGGGACGAGACCTCATTTTGGGGTACCTGCTTTACCGAGAAATCATTCCAGAAGACACATACTGGAAGATTTTCTACATCGATCACTGCGAGGATTGCGGACGGATCGATGTCGAGATGGAGGAATGGGAGGACTGCATAGTTCAAAACTTTGTGGACCTGCCTCATTATTGGGAGTCTGGTTGCTTTGTACGCGGAGCGCCATGCGGGGAGTGCTTAGAAAGATGGTTGGAAGGTGCGGAGTACATGTTGCAGGACGACTTGAGATTGCTGCACGATAGCAATGACGATGAGGATGGATCCTATCTGGAGAATAGCGGGACTACTGGCTGATAGGAGCGCATTGGGATTTCCTTGGATTGTTTTATTTTAGTGAAATTGTTATTTTATTTTGGGAGTGTAACCGGTACGGGTTACTAGTATTTTATGTTTGATTTCATAGTATTTTTTGATACTTGCATTGTTTCGTGTGCTATCGGTTGATACACACAATGTTTTATATTTGGTTTCATAGTATCTTTTGATACTTGTATTGTTTCGTGTGCTATCGGTTGATACACACAATGTTTTATATTTGGTTTCATAGTATCTTTTGATACTTGTATTGTATCGTGTGCTATCGGTTGATACACACAATGTTTTATGTTTGGTTTCATAAGTATCATTTGATACTTGTATTGTTTCGTGTGCTATCGGTTGATACACACAATGTTTTGCGATATCGCTCATACTGGAGATAAGCGATATGCTGTATTTAAAGACCGCTGATTCCCGCAATGGAAACAGCAGACTTCGACAGACAGTATTCTTAAATATACTTGGTTGAACGGTTACTTCTTTGATCTCCTATTACACCCCGCTTGAAGCCTCCTTTAGCAAGCAGCGCTCGCTTCGTATTGATCACGAAGCCATCTGCTCCTATCGTACCGCTACGTGACTAGGGCCTGGCCTGAACACGTTACATGGCAAGAGGCGAGAGCTGAGTAGACTAAAGCAGGCTTTGGAGAGGCGTAATAGGAGATCAAGAAGTACCCATTCAGGTAAGTATATTAAAGATACTATCAGTTGTAGTCTGCTGTTTCCATCGTGGAATTAGCGGTGTTTAAATACAAGTTCTCACCCATCTCCTGTATGAGCGATAACATAACTCATTCAAAGTATGGAACAATACCTTTAAAACATAACAAGTATCAAATAATACTAGAAGACAAAACATAAAACATTCAAAGTATCCAGCAATATGTTTGAAACATAACAAGTATCAAACAATACTGTAAAACAAAACATAAAACATTCCAAGTATCAAGTAATACCTTTCAACCATAACAAGTATCAAATGATACTATAAAACAAAATAGAAAACATTCAAAGTATCAAGCGATACCTTTGAAACATAAACAGTATTAAACGATACTGTAAAATAAAACATAAAACATAACCTAGTACCTGTACTGGTTACAAAAATAGACTTGGACAGCATGTAGTCATGATAACTATGCAATCCACAAAGATGCAAAGATATGACAGGGCTGGTGGCTGACAGAGACTACCAGGATGAGGGATTCAGACAGTAACCAGGGGTGGGCCAACTCCTGGCAGCAGCAGACTTGGGAAGGAGACAAGTTGAAGGCTCCAATCTAATCCAAATACTACAAGATCAACTGACAGAACTACATATACAGGTTCTGCCCCTACCACCAGCAGTAAAGAAAAGAGGTGGCAAAATAAGCTTTAATAATAGAGCTTGAAGGGAGAAGGGAGCACAAAGTTTCATTTGTGCCAAAGGACAACCTGCGCAAAATAATTTGAAACTAGGATAAAACAATACCCCAACAGAAGGAACTCATTGGAAAACAGGAAAAAACGATCAACTGGTTGAGATAAACCATCAATAGGTTCAATAAGGCAAAAAGGACATGCGAAGAGGAGGAAGCAAGATGGGTCCAAGTGGGTGAGGCCAGGAGGGACTTGGAAGTTTGGCTGCTGGAGGAATACCAGAAGGTGCAACAACAACACGACAGGTTGTGGACCAGTAAATATGGGATGGCCATCAAAGAGAAAAGAAAGCAAAGGCTATAGAGTGAAGCCTGATGGAACTCAGGTTGAATGGAGAGGGGAGCTAATATCACAAACGGTGATGGAGGTGGAAGATGGAGTATATTTTTGGATAGGTGCAGGATGGAAGGAAGAAATGTTTTAGTTAGCCTTACCAGTAAGGCAGATTGTTCCGGCTTATGGGTTCAGCAATGGAAGAATGTGAACTGTAGCACAGTACAATGCAACAGTAGCTGTGCCACCACAATGCCAAGATAGCTAGTGATCAATTGTGATCTAGTATACATAATAAAAGGTATATCTATAATATTTATACTATAATAATAATATTATGATAGAAAATACAGTAAATTGATTATATACAATTGTTTGAGAATCTGACACTCTGTGATGGCTCCAATATATTTTTGTAATCTTTTCTTTAACGTCAGCAGTGCCATATCCATATCCCTCCCTATAGGCTCTCATCATTTACTCCCTTCATACCTAAAACTTCCCGATTAGAGTATGTTTAACAGAATTCAAAATTCTGGAACCATTTTCCACAGGGTCCGAATATTGTACCCACATCTTCTCCATGCATACCATTTTGCTGCACCCCAAAAGTACTCAATAAAATTCAGTTCACAATGATACTTGGGAAAGAAGTACACCAAATGACCCCTTTCTTCCCCTTCCTCCTCTAATCTGCTTTTTTGAGCCTTAAAATCTGGCTCTTGAGCTATCAGTCCCCAAGCACAACATGTCCCCCTAGTAAGGCACAACTTGTTCCTTTTCCTATCCAGCTTTCTGCATTGAATCCACAACCCTGGTCTCTATTGTCCATACTCTTAAAGTACTATTTGCAGTCCCTTTGGTGTACTGTCAGCCATAACTATAGGCTGAATATCTCCAGTCAGAGAATTTATTCCAGGTCTAAGATGAGCTTGCCCACCACCAGGATGAAGATTTATTATACACGCTCGGAATGCATCACTCGAATATACTGACCAACCTGTAACATTGTCGAAAAGAAATAGAGCCTGACAGTTAGGAAAGGCGGATTTGAAAACCAGAATAGCTAGCTTTAAAACCTGTTTAATAAGCTAATCACCATGCCACCAATTGTCCCCTCCATACTTAATAGAACGGGTAGTCAGTTTTGGGTCAAGACACTTGCCGAGTTCTTCTAGTATTCCATATTCTGAAATGGTGTCACGATCTGGCTAGAGAAGCACTAGCCAGGTGACGGCAGCAGGGAAAAGGTTTCATATATGACGTCGCTTGGTTGTCATACAGTTAACTTATGATTCTTTCACGCACAGGACCTCGTTAGCAGGTCATGGGGCTCGTTTATATTGATTGCATTTCGCACGTGACGTACAATCAACATCATGGGTAGAGTCTAGGCTGGCCAGTAGGGCTTACCGGCAAGGCGGACTCATTTATGCTTCGCGCATGACCTCGTTAGTAGGTCATGTGGTTGGTTTATTTATATTGCGTTTGATTTATGTTTTGCACATAACTTCACTTAGAGGTCATAGGATGGTTTGTGTTTACGCAGATGACTCATTGGAGTCACGTGATGGATTTGGCACCTGACCTCGCTTGAGGATCAGGGCAGGGTTAGGGTTACAGGAAGAGGCCTATATAAAGGCCAGGTTTTTACAGAAGGGTTAGCTCTTCACGCAACCATCTATTGTTATTTCCTATCTACTACTTTACGATCTTTACAATACAAAAACCTTTACGCTCCAACCTTATCTGCGAGACGGATCCGCTCTACAGTCAAGAACCTATCCGCTACACTGATCATACTAACCAAATCAAAGACCGATACTCTCGGCACTGGGGAGAAACCGATTCTTACGTGAGAATACTAAGATAGGGCCTAGAGACTCGAGAAGCTCTAGGACACAGTGCAGTGCAGTTCGGAAGAACTAAGCAAGGTCGTTACCTGTGGCGAGTAAAACTAGTAGTGGGAAACCGTAACATTTGGTTGCATCTTCTGCGACACCTAATGACGGCAGAACGGCAACTCCAGAGAACGCGGAGTTCACCCCAGACAACGAATGAGATATCAATCTCACAGATGATACTCTCGACCTAGGACGAGTATGAAACGCCTTAGGCGAAGCAGCAAGCCAACCCTCACGAGCAGCCAGTCCAGTTACACTGGAACAAAATCCACCCCCAGATAGTTCCCACGACGGAACACCGCGACCAAGAAGGATGGCCCCAGCGGCAACACCAGCACCCCCAACCAGGCCTACGACGCAGGCCCTGATGATGACGGAGGACTGGATGACGAGGTTCCTGGGGGCAATTAACGCCCACCCAGAGTCAAGACCGAAAGCAAAGGAACTGAACCTCTATGACAGAGACCGCGAAAAACCGAGACAATTCCTAAGTCAGTTGGAACAGTACTTCAAGGTCGAGGGGTACGGAGCTGGAAAAGACACGATTAAGATGGACTATGCCCAGTCCCTCTTAAGAGAAGTGGCAGGGCAATGGATAATGCCCTACGTGGAAGGAAAATGAGACCGGATATGGGCCTTATGGGAGGAGTTTAAAGAAACCCTCCACAGCCAGTTTGGGGACAGAAACGCCAAGGAAACGGTGAGGCTCAAACTGGAAAAGACTAGACAAGAAAAGGACAACCTTTCTGACTACTGGCACAAGTTCCGCATGATATCCGTTGAAGCGGAATACGACAATGACACGCAGTACTACCATCCCCTGGGCAGTACTAATGAAAGGCTGCAAGAGGCTTAGATAACCTCAGACCAGACCAATCGAAGGGCAGTAGGCTCCGCAGTATGAGCCGTCGGCAAAGAAGACAAAACCAACCTGGTCAGACACGCTCAAAACAGGACCAAGGGGATACAGCACCCAACCCCGCCACATAACAGCAACAGGATCTACCGACAGAATAACACACTAAGACCGCCACTGGCAGGAGACCCGATGGACGTGGACGCAGGAGGAAGAAGGAACAGGCAATTCCAACAGTTGTCCAACCAGGAATACCAGAAAAGAAGAAAAGAAAATGCATGCCTCCAATGTGGACTGAAGAGGCACTTCATCCAGGATTGTCGACGAAAGGAGACCAAGCTCCTGGAGATGGATGCTGCGGAGAGGACGGAAGGGCAGCAGACTTTGAACGAATAAAGTCCCCAGCAAAGAGTGGTCTGCGGGACGAGGAAACAGGCAAACCCACCGGCATCGCACATATATCAACCAGGAACAACAAGACACCACCATCAACGGGAAAAGGCAATAAGGCAACTATCAACAACACGAACGGATACAACAACGACAATGAAGATCTTATGATTAAGATAAAACTATGCACAACAGACAAAGAGACAAAAACGAACACAATGCTCCATTCAGGAGCAACCGAGGATTTCATCGACAGAAACTTCTGCGAAACCCACGGACTACCCCTGAAGAAACTACAGAAACCAAGAGACATATACATGGTCAACAGGGAAAAAAGCAAAGCAGGACCCATCACCCATACAGTCCAAGCAGTAATGGAGATAGGGTCACATCACGAAGCCATGACGTTCCAAGTAGCCCACTTGCAGAAACACAGTGCCATGCTAGGAACACCCTGGCTAAAACAACACAATCCGAATGTCGCTGGGGAAAAAGGCCAAATCAACTTCCACAGTGAACTATGCAGGCAGTTGTGCCTGGAAACTTCTCCAACAATTGCAACGATCCCCGAAGAACAAGCAATCAGAGAGATCCTGAGTACGCAGATCCTCCACATGAATACCAAATACGAAGAAGCGATCCCCCACAATGAAGGCATAAGGGTACAAGTGTTACACTCAAATGCCAAAAAACCAACATGAGGATCTACGAAGGCAGCAGGTCACGACCTGTACAGCATGGAAGACACGATGGTCCTTGCAAGAGGACAAAAGATGATACCAACAGGAAGTACAGTAGGACTACCTGACGGCACCTATGCAAGAATCGCCCCATGCAGTGGTATGGCCATCTGACACGGGATTACCACAGGCCTGGGAGTGATCTATATGAACTATAGGGGCCAGGTACAAGTCCTACTAATAAACCTGAAGCATGAGAACTATACGATCCAGAAAGGGGATCGCATAGCCCAGATGATTATGGAAAATATTGATACCAGGGAGCTCCGCGAAGTCCGAGACCTGGACCAGACCAAAAGAGGCGAGGAAGGATTCGCAAGCACCGGACGAGGAACCCCGAAGGACAACACCCCCACCGAAACGACAGAAGAGAAACCCCTAAGCATATCTTTCATATCAGCGAAGGCCTTCGGTCAACTCTATCGGAGAGGAGAACAGACCGGGATCCTCAGATGGGACAAAGAAGAAGATGGACCAACAATCACAGAAGTGTCAACGATTAGCACGCGACTCGCGGTGAAGGCAGAAGTCAAGAAGAAGAAATTAACACAGAGGCAACTGGTCCCGAAGGAGTATCACGCCTATCTAGGGATAATCAAAGAAAACAAAACGACGGATCTTCCCACACACAAAAGCAAAGATCACCAGATCAAGCTAAAGGAAGGAAAGGCAGCCCCCTTCATGAAACTCTACCGGTTAAGGGAAGAAGAGTTGAAGGCGCTACGCAAATACCTCTAACAGAACCTGGCGAGGCAATGGATCAGGCCATCGTCCTCCTCAGCAGGGGCAGCCATCCTATTTGTCAAAAAGAAAGATGGGAAACAGAGACTTTGCATGGATTTCCGAGGACTGAATGCAGTATCGCAAAAGGACAGGTACCCCCTACCATTAATCAACGAAGCGCTGGACCGACCAGGACGGGCCAAGCACTATACGAAGTTAGATATCAAGGAGGCATATCACAACATAAGAATAGCGGGAGGAGATGAATGGAAAATGGCTTTCAGGACACGATACGGACTATAAGAATATTTAGTCATGCCCTTTGGATTATCCAATGCACCAGCGACATTCCAATGATGGATCAACTCTAAGTTGAGCAAATACCTGGACATATGTTGTATCGTCTGCCTGGACGATATCCTCATCTATTCAGACAACATGGAGTAACACCACCAAGACATATAGAATATCTTACAGGCATTGAGTGAAGCCAAGGTCAAACTAAAACCTTCGAAATGCAACTTCCATACAGACGAAGTCGCATACCACGGATTTATCGTTAACCCAGAAGAAGTACGAACTGATCCAGTTAAAACAGTGGCTATTGATGACTGGAGAGCACCTAAGAGTGTAAAGGGAGTGCAAAGCTTCGTGGGGTTCTGCAACTTCTACCGCAGATTTATTGAAGGGTTTAGCAGAGTAGCTAAACCCCTCTACAATACGACAAAGAAAGGAGTCAAATGGGAATGGGGAGAAAAACAACAACAAGCATTCAACGATATGAGAAAGCGACCTACTACGGCACCGATATTACAACACTTCGACCCCACGCTACCTATCATGATAGAGACAGACCCATCCAACTACGTATGCTGCGGTATCCTCTCCTAGCAGAGAAAGAATGGATCAGGGTAACCGGTTGCGTTTCGATCAAAAACAAGGTCAACGGCAGAGCAAAACTATGATATTCACGACAAGGAACTGTTAGCTATTGTTCAAGCAGTTAAAGACTAGAGGAAGTACACGCTAGAAAGTCAACATGTGATCTGTGTTATCACGGACCACAAGAACCTCCTAGCGTTTACTACCACCAAAGAACTCAATGGACGACAGATTACGTAGAGCGAGACATTAAGCCAATACCACCTTCAAAGCGAATACTGACCAGGAAAAGAAGGAGGAAAGCCAGACACATTGACTTGAAGAACGGAGGACTTCTCCGACAAGGAAGAAACACGGTTGCAACGACAACGGATACTTCTCCCTAAAGAGAAGTACTTCATAAAAGAAGAAGATGAAAACAGCGGATACGGATCCCTAAACAAAATAACCACTGCCACAAGCAACGACAACAGATACGAAGAATGGATAAAGAGAAAGACCGCCAGTGACCAGGAAATCAACGAGATAAAGAAGGCCTTGAAGGAAGGCCTAAAACAAATGAAAGGTGTAGTCCCTGGGCTATAGCGGGAAAAGGTTTGATACCTATAGTATGACGACAAGATAAGGCTCCCAGACGAAGAAGTCTTACGAACCGAAACGATAAGAAGAAATCACGACATTCCACCAGTGGAACACAGCGGAACAGCAAAAACGACAGCCTTAATTCAATGATCATACTACTGGCCGTCGATGCGCAACGATATTAAATGATATGTAAAGAATTGCGACACCTGTCAACAAACGAAAACGTTTGAACACGCATCCTACGGGCTGCTCAAACCACTCGAAACCCCTGGAAGACCATGGCAATCTATTGCTACGGACTTCATCACCGGACTATCCGAATCGAACGGTTAAGACGCCATATGGGTTGTTATCAACCAACTCATGCAAATGGCGCACTGTATACCATGCATGACCAATATGATGATACCACAATTCTTCAACCTGTTTAAAGACCAGGTCTTTAGACTCCACGGCCTACCGAAAGATATTACCTCTGACAGAGGATCCCTCTTCACGTCGGACATATGGAAAGAAATCACATGACAACTAAGTGTCTGCCAACACTTGAGGACGGCCTTCCACCCGCAAAGGAACGGCCAGACCGAAAGAACCAATGCAACATTAGAACAATATCTGCGAGGCTATGTCAACTATCAGCAGAACGGTTGGATGGAGTTCCTATACATGGCAGAATTCGCATACAACAACGGACAACAGGAAACAATAAAAACCACACCCTTCTTTGTGAACTACGGATAGGACCCCTCGTTCGACCTGCCACAATATCAAGTGCCACCAAAGATAATGCAGGCCAACGATATGATAAGGATACATAACATATTACGAGACCAAATGACTCTAGCACAAATGAGTCAAAAGGGAAAGAGCGATAAGCACCGGAAACCAGACCCGAACCTTACGGTCGGCGACAAGTTCTGGTAGATACCATGCAATATCCAGACCACGAGACCATCGAAGAAGCTAGACTACAAGAAACTTGGACAATTCAAAATAATCAAATAGGTCGGGTCATGAGCATATAAACTCACCCTACCCCCCTCGATGAAACAGACTCATCCAACATTCCACATCAGCCTCCTCGAACCCTATCAAGAAAACCCTTTTCCCTCCCAAAGAACACTTCCCCCTCCGCCTATTAAAATAGATGGAGAAGAAGAATACGAAGTCGATGAGATAATCGACTCCTGCTTACACTATAGTAGACTCCAGTACTGTGCTAAGTGGACAGATTACCCGCCAGAACACGACCAAGAGTGGTACCCCACCACCATCTTCAACCATGTACACGAAGCAATACAGCGATTCCATGAACGTTACCCCAACAGGCCCAGGGTACGAAAGCACGATTAAGAAGGAAGAAAGCACCGACGAGTGGACAAAGATGATGGATCTACCACTCCCCTACCTTATGGAACAACAAAAAGAACACAATCGCGCATCCTTCACAGGATGCTTCGATGACGGGTGCCAAGTGCACCAAAGCAACAAATTCAGCTCTGGCTACTGGCCACGCCAAAGCCACCGCACCCAGCCAAAGACCAGCCTGCTGGGTTCCCCAGAACCTGAAGGGGTGGCATTAGTCGAATACCCAGAACCCGCTTCTGGAACAAAGCGAAGAGAGAAAGGGGGGCAGAAAAAACAAAAGACCCCAGCGAACCAACGACAATCCCCACAAAACCACAGTGGGGACGAAGAACCTAGCCCGACCACCACTGAAGCCGACTCCCTGGAGGGCCTCCAGAGGATAGCGGCAGACAGCGCAGATTGGGAGGAAGCCCTGAAGGCAGAAATCAGGGAACTACGATGGGAAAAGAAAGAGGGGGAAAGAAGACAGGTGCGATTGGAACCAGAGGCAATCGCAGAAAGAGTGAGGGCGGAACTGGCGCAGCGGCAGGTCAGTTCCCTCAGGGAAGGGTTAAGAAAGAAGGAGAGGAGAATCAGGAGCATGGAAATGCTCTTGCGAGAAACAAAGAGGTGGATGAGCAAGATGGCCCGCCGAATGGTGGAAGTGGCGGGAGACGAAGGCTTGAGCTAGCCTGATAGGACTCAGGCTGGTGAGAGAGAGGAGCTAATGTCACGATCTGGCTAGAGGAGCGCTAGCCAGGTGACAGCAGCAGGGAAAAGGTTTCACATATGACGTCGCTTGGATGTTATACAGTTAAGTTATGATTCTTTCATGCACAGGACCTCATTAGCAGGTCATGGGGCTCGTTTATATTAATTGCATTTCGCACATGATGTACAAGCGACGTCATCGGGAGAGTCTAGGCTGGCTGGTAAGGCTTTCTGGCAAGGCAGACTCGTTTATGTTTCGTGCATAACCTCATTAGTAGGTCATGTGGTTGGTTTATTTATATTGCGTTTGATTTATGTTTCGCACATGACGTCACTTAGAGGTCATGGGATGGTTTATGTTTGTGCACATGACTTATTAGAGTCATGTGATGGATTTCGTACCTGACCTCGCTTGAGGATCAGAGCGGGGTTAGGGTTGTGGGAAGAGGCCTATATAAAGGCCGGGTTTTCACAGATGGGTTAGCTCTTCACG
The DNA here is from genome assembly GCA_003182015.1 of Tuber magnatum. Taxonomy (NCBI): domain Eukaryota; kingdom Fungi; phylum Ascomycota; class Pezizomycetes; order Pezizales; family Tuberaceae; genus Tuber; species Tuber magnatum. The sequence continues at coordinate 925,062 of PYWC01000038.1, forward strand.
CAACCCTCTATTGTCATTTCCTATCTACTACTTTACGATCTTTACAATACAAAAACCTTTATGCTCCAACCTCATCCGCTATGCCAATCGTATTGACCAAATCAAAGACCGATACTCTCGGCACTGGGGAGAAACCGATTCTTACATGAGAATACTAAGATAGGGCCTAGAGACTCGAGGAGCTCTAGGACACAGTGCAGCGCAGTTCGGAAGAACCAACCAAGGTCGTTACCTCTCATGAGTAATACCAGTAGTAGGAAACCGTAACAAATGGACAAGTGGTCAACTCCATCAGGTATACCAGGTCGTCCTCCTAGGATAAGGAAATCTGACACCATAATGCCTTTCCCACGTGTCTTACTTTTTGGAGGAATATTATCATCTTTGACCCATATCTTGGATCCCCCATCATTGGCATTAAATGTTGATTCATTATGTACAATTAGCACAACTGGCTTGACTCCAGGGCAGAGATTCAATGAATATATCTTACGAATCTCCTCCTCCTGATCAGAAGTAATCAACTCCCAACATACCATACGATCTTCTAAAGTTTTCATAGCTGGCAGGAATTACTCTTACCGATATGAGACAACATCCACCCTTTCATGCCCATTTTTACAAAGTCCTTTACAGACATCCTGCAACTTGTAGCCCATTTCATGGAACCATTTGACTGCTGACTGGCAACTAAGCATCTCCTGAACTTCACATCAAGACTGTACAAGAGCAGCCAATTGGGCATTGATTTCAGAAGAATAGGGTTGAGGTGGATTCTTTAACTGTGGCTGTTTTTCGAAAGAAAGAATTCCTGTTTGCCAATATGATGAGATTGCATAAGCAATACTCTAACCAGTAATGGCTTCACCAGCTGTAGCTAAATATTCCCTGAGAGCAAGCTTGGTACCCTCATCATCAATTAGACAGTAGAGCATGTGTGACTTGCCCTAGTATATAGAAGGGATATGCCAACTGTTGATCCAGCTTCACTCATTTTGAATAATGCAATTGTGGACTTAGTTTCTATGGCCATTAGCTGTTGCGATAAATAAGGTAGCTTCTTTGCCTGTCCTCTTCCAGAATGTCTTCTCTAGCCCATATCATTGAAAGTGAAGAAACTCTTACACTTGCAAATGATGCTCAAGGTCTTGACCCTTGGGTGCTCTACGCTTTCACTGCAACGGTTTTCACATATCTTGAATGCCTAAGCAAGTTTCAATTAGAGATTACTAATAACTAGATATACAGGACTTGTAACTAACTATTTGTTAGAATACGATACGGAAACCGTATTGATTGATACTTTGATAACATTGGCCAGTTTCCAATCACCTCTGACAAATCTGTACTCCTTCTTCCTTCATCTTTCTCTAGACCTTGCTCTTCCTCCTCTTCATTATTCAAATCATAGATCCCATCTTCTACTTCCTGCTTCTCTGCAACTCCAGTATCCCACTGTTCCATACCTTCTGGTATCCTCCCACCTACCAGCTCTCCCTCTACCTCCCTTTCCCTGATGGCATTCTCTGATACTTCTTCTCTTCCCTTTTGCTGCATCATTTTGCATCTCCATATTGTTTGTCAACAAGGACCTTCTCCTCCTCTTCCTCCTCTAACCAGGAAGCTACTTTCTTCCAACAATTACAATTATGAGAAAGTTAGCCTTTTACCTGGTTATAACTTCTATAAATGAATTTATTGAAAGCTTACCAAGTGGCTTCTCCAATTCTTCACTAATAACATTTCCCTCAATTGTACTGGGGCCTAGATCCACTGGTTCATAATTTGCAGCTCCTTTGGGCCAACCACTAAGTCTTCCAGCTGTACAGCTTCACTGTGTTTACTTCTGGACCCTAGTCATTTTGTATTTGGTAATCTGCTATATCTAGATAGTAGTTATTTCTTTGATATATGACTTACATATTATAGTATAGATATTATACCTTATGATTGGATATTTCATTCTATTTCATACTTATTCATCCGATTTATGTTGCATTCTAATGCCAAGACTACTAATATTACACCAAAATTCCAAGTTTTAAAACAAGTATACCATTCTTTACTCTTGTATTTAGAATTTACAAAAACTGTACTTTTATTCTGCTAGGTGTCTTCTATACTTCAGTGGTTTTTTTCAATTTTTTAGACCAGTATTGGGTTGGTTATACTTATTTGAAACTACCTCTAAATGAGGTTCACACTTTTTCATTGATGCACTACACCAGTAAGGCTAATAGCTAGACTTTTACACTATGACTCATAGTTGAGTCATGGGGTCTCATACAACTCACCGTTGTAAGTCATTTGTATGATATGATTGGGGATATGTAACCAGTATGGGTACTAGGTAATGTTTTATGTTTGGTTTCACAGTATTGCTTGATACTTGTATTGTTTCGTGTGCTAACAGCTGATACATACAATGTTTCAAAATATCGCTCATACTGGAGATAAGCAATATGCTGTATTTAAAGACTGCTGGTTGCCACGATGGAAACAGCAGACTTCAACTGACAGTATTCTAAATATACTTAGTTGAACAGTTATCTCTTTGATTCCCTATTACATCTCTTCAAAGCCTCTTTTAGTTACTTGTGCCAAGGTTGTGGCTGTGCTACAACCCGTGGCTGCTCGCTGTCTCACAACTGTGAGCACTCTCAAGAGAGTGCCCAACAGCTGAAAGGTCTTTTACAGCTCAACAGTCCCTTAGGCGTTGCCATAGCAACTTTGTTTTTATAGAAACCATATTGTGATACAAACTCTATTATGAAAATTAATAATATTATTTCACAAGTATACCAGTTCAATGATTTACTAGTACTCATCCTAGCTATATACTAGTTCCAGTGTTTTACAATTCTATTGCTCCCTAGTTTAACCATTTAACTCTATTCAACCTTGTATCATAGTATAGCTCAATAGCCCTTTGGCATTCAAGCTATATACTTTACCCATTTAACTCTATTCAATCTCGTATCATAGTGTAGCTCAATAGCCCTTTAGCATTCAAGCTATATACTTTACCTATTTAACTTCATTCAACCTGGTATCATAGTGTAGCTCAATAGTCCTTTGGCTTCCAAGCTCTGTAGATCTCATATATCCTAGTATTTAAACTTTACTGTACTTCCACTTTTAGAATTTCAAGTCCTACAGCTTCTAAAGCTCTTCAGTTTTCCTATCTTCCAGATTTGAAGCTCCCAAGCTCTCTCCTATAAGTTGCTCTATGTTTTCTTTCACTTCAGTTCCCTAACCTCTTAGTCTTTAAGCCCTCCAACTCTCCAGCACTCAACTTTCTTACTTCTCAGTCCTCGAACCTTTCTGTTTCCCAGCTTGTAAGTCCCAATACCTGTCAGCTCCCTTACTTTCCAGTCCTCTGACCTCAGTCTTCTAGTTTTCAAGCACTCATTCACTTCTTCCTCACAACTCCCTGGACTTTTAGTTCTCTGACCTTCTGGTTTTTCAAATCTTTCTCCTATCACTCATACATACTACCGATAACAACAAAGCCAGCTATGGCATCTTCATTCAACTCCGTACTTATTCCACCCAGTCAGCGGATCGAACCATGTATTGATATTGAGGTCCGCATTCAGGCTGTTATTACATTTCTTCATGAAACTGGAGAGGACAATCCAAACCTCACATTAATTGCGCAGAAGTACGAAATACCACTCCGAAGACTACGTACATATTAGCAAGGACGACAATCAAAATATGATCGTCCAGCTGCCAACTGTAATCTTACAAAAGATCAAGAAATAGTAGTTTGTCAATACTTGTATAGATTAGATGCTGTTGGTGCAAGTGCTAGACTTCAAATGGTATCAAGTTGTGCAAATATGATCCTCTAAGAGGCACATTCCGGTCCACCCCCTGCACTAACTGTTAGTGAGCAATGGGTATGAAGATTCCTTACTCATTATCCAGAATACTTTATATGCAAACAATGTACTGTTGATATTGGCCGCAATAATGCTCATCAGCCTGATGATCTCCTTGTCTGGTTTAATAAGTATCAAATGATTTACAATCAATACAAGATTCAAAAAGAGGATATATACAACTTTGATGAAACCAGTTTTCGAATTGGAATTGGATGTGATGAATGGATTATCACCAGAGATCCAAATTGTCAAGCTTATATTGGTAGTTCAACTAATCATGAGCTTATCTCAGTTTGTGAAACCATAAGTGGAGATGGATATGTCCTTTCTCCTATAATAATTGTCCCAAGAGTTATCTGTCAACAACCCTAGTATACTACTACTTCAATGCCTGATAACTACCTGATTGGTACATCAGAGACTAGTTATAGCAATGATGTTTTATCAATGAAATGGATTACACCCTTCGAATGGTTCTTTGCTTCTCACCAAATTGCAAAATATCAACTTCTACCCTTAGACGGGTTTGGTTTACACTGTATAAAGCGGTTTCTCGATTACTGTGATTTGTACAAGATCATAGTCTTCTGTCTTCCACTGCATACAAGTCATCTCCTACAACCCTTAGACGTTGTTGTTTTTTAACTCTATAAGCATTATCATGCAGAGGCTGTTGTAGCTGCCACTTGTCCTAGATGTGGTGAGTTTGACAAGATCAAGTTCCTAGACATGATTGATTCTGTCCGGCAGAAAACTTTCAAAAAGTCAACTATCCCCTCCGCTTTCCGAGCTACAGACCTTATGCCATATAATCCGAACGTTGTTATTTCCAAGTTACGGAAAGCTCTTATTCTTCCTATTCCACCAAAAACAGCATCACAAATCACATCACCAACTGTTCCACTTTCTATATGAAGCCTTAAGAGGCAAGGTGAGGAACTAATACATGAAGCAGCAGATTTTTCAACTACTTTCCAACATAAGTTGAAATTAGTTCTTCAAGGAGGGTTTACACAGCACAATCTGGAGCTCTAGCGATAGAGCATCTAGAAACAACTAAAGCAGCTGAGCATGCTAGAAATCAAAGGCATAGAGGTCGGAACAGAAGGCAGGTCCAAAAAGGTCGAGTTCTTTATACTTCTGAAGCATGGCAAATGGTTAAAAAAAAAGTAGATGCAGAGTCAGAAAAGGCTGAGAAGCAGTTAAGGCAGGCACAAAATACTCAGAAAATAGCTGAGCATGCTGAATGCCAGCCTTTGATAATGGAAATGAAGACATATGTTAAAGAAAGGCTTATGATTCAGTGCTACAAAAAAAAAGTATCAAACATGGTAGTTTCTGGCATCAAACAACAAGCAAGGCTGCATAAACAAATGTAAAATAGAATATTATATTTATATACCTAAACAGAAGTTTGAGACTCTATTTATCTATTCAGGTTTTAAATGACCAGTTTAACCTAAACTAAGTAAACAAAGTTAACTCCTGCTTTATTGAATCTAAACAGTAATTTAATTTTGTAATTGAGCTAGTTTGAAAATATTGATATAAATAATTCCTGTTTTAGAAAATATTATACAGGTATTCCCACCTTACTGCCTACTTCCTACTGTATGGGTTGTTGTAATGCTAGTGTTATGTTGTGTTGAGCTATGTTGTTTCTATGGCAACACCTAAGGGACCGTTGAGCTATAAAAGAATGTTGAGCTGTTGGGCACTCTCAAGAGAGTGCCTACGGTTGCGAGCCAGCAAGCAGCCGCGGGTTGTAATGCAGCCACAATCTTGGTACAAGTAGTAGCACTCTCTTCTTGTTGACCAAGAAGCCATCTGCTCCTATCATACCGATATGTGACTAGGGCCCAGCCCGAACATGTTACAGGATGTGCTTGAGTGACTCACAGTTGTAAGTCATATGATATTATAACTTTCACACATGACTCAGATAGCAAGTCATGGATCTCATGCATATGATGTAGTTAGTGCACATGAATATGGTTGGTAACTCAATAGTATAAGTTACAGGATTAGGGTTGGCATGCAGAGCGAGTATAAAAGAGGTCACTAGGACCGAGGAGGATGAGCTCTTCATACTATCATCCTTGTATCTTCTTACCTACAACTTTACCATCTTACTCTTCCCCTATATGGCTATGTTGCATACATACTCTCATGAACAAGTCATCGGATAGGGGCCCTGGGCACTTAGCTATCTGATCCCAAAGAAGTCAAGTCTTGAACATCCAAGGCTATAGTACTATCACCCATGTGAGAAAGTGCTAACCAGTAGAAACCATTACACAATACAAAGAAAATAAATCTTTAGATAATTATATAGTCTAATAATATAATAAAATGTCAATTTGTTAATAATATTCTAATATCTATATTCTCAAAATAATCTTTAACTCTCAAACTAGTTAATAGCTATTATGAATCTTATTGTTGTATTCATACTAATATTTTTTCAATAGAAATTTGTTTATTTTTTGTTAAATCCTTCAATTCTTTCTCAGAATAGAAATTTGTTTACACCACTAGAATACTATAATATTCTGTATATTAAAATAATATAAATTAGTTGTAAGCCAACCAATTCAACTACAAAAGTACTAGCTCAAAAATATACTAATAGTACTATAAAAACAGCTAAATGGTTATAAGAAATTCTAAATCTAATAGTTATATTAACTTATAGATATTAATCTATTTCAGCTAGTAAGAAACAAGACTAACATTCTTCAAGATACTCATCTCCAATAACTAAAACGTGACACGCTCCGTCTCCGTTACAACTCCGGTCATTGAAAAAGATTTCCTAATCGGGAACGACTCAACACCAGAGAACTATCACCACAATTACGGGTCTCGCACCCCCCCTCTGGGGGGTGCTAGACCACTTCTTTTCCTCCCTCGCTTGGCCAGGCACTACCTATGGCCTCTACCTCCCCTCCCCCTGAGTTAATCCTCTTGGGGACGCTCTCTTCTGTCTGGAACTGCCTCGCGGTGGTTCCTCCTCTATACTTCCCCGCTTTTGCTAGGCTCGCTTAGCATCTGCACGGTCGGCTTTTTTCCAGGAGGGTTTGGTCTGACGGTCAGTCTGCTTGGTGGTCCTCTGGGCTATCGGGGGCCTGTTCCTACCTCCTCGCATCGCACGGTTATGGTATCCCATCCACTAAGTGACGCTTTCTCTCGGAGAACAAGGGACTACATGAGAGAAGCGGTAAAACACTGTGCTTTGCCTTGGAGGGATGGTCTCTGTGACCCCAGTTGCAGCCGGCTGCCGTATCGTTGGCCATCTCGCTTGGTTTGGGTCTTCCTACTACTCCTTTTTCCGCGTCGGCTGGCACCCTACTGCCCGGGTCCTCGGGGCCCTACCTCCTCACCATGCGGCAGCTCTTCTACCTGTCCGCTCCAAGCTGGCCTCGGCTGGCGACTTCTCACTCCGGCTCTGACGCTGCTTACGCCGTCATCCACCTTCCGGCTGGCATCCTCTCTGCTGGGCTGGCATCCCCTCTGCCTCCTCTCTCCGGCTCTGACCCTCGCTTCTGGGGGCCATCCACCTAAGCTGGCACCTTACTGCCGCCTCTACACATCTCGGTTCTGACATCGCGATGTCATCCTACACTTTTCCCCCGGGCTGCGTCTTGCCCTTCTGCTCCTGCTAAGGCCGCCCCCTGGCCTCTCTAAATTAGGCCGAAAGGCTAGGACCCTTCCATAGGTCTGCTGCGCGGGATTGTGACTTTCCGCAACCGCCCGTTAGGGCATTTTTTTTGGGGGGTATTTTATTTTGTTTTACTTGTTGAGATGACGCCAGTGGGGTTTTTTGTAGCTTCCTGCTCTTCTTGTTGCTTGGGTTTCTTTAGTTTGTTTCGGCTTGCTGGGGGACTGGGCTTCGGGGAGGGATGTGCGGTTGGTCCCAGACCAGAGGGACTTGGGGCGATTTTTCCCCTGGGGCGCGGAGGACGTGAAATTAAGGCTTTTGAATGCCATAGCGCGAGCTGCATGTACGTCGTTGAGCCATAATCAAATAGACATATGAGTTAAAAAAAAAAAAAAAAAAAAAATAACTAAAACGTGAAATAATGAAAAATCCCAGTAGAATCCAAAGATGTTATTCAAGTTGGTAAAAATCAGTCATTATTCTTGAGAATTATAGGAATCTGATATCATGATATATAACCTTTCTCTAGCGTGCTTGAAGCAACCACTCTCCACTTGAATTCTGCAAATTGGGCCGGGGTTGCCCGTAAATCCGATTCTTCTATCAATGCAGCCCTATTATTATATTACTGTGTACTATTCACTGGGTTTCGGGAAAGAATTTGGAATCCTTTAAATACGAAGGCAATATATTTCCTCGCATGCCGTACTCACTCTGATCCGCAGTAATACTTGTATGACCCTTACATCATCCAATACCCCACACAGGCTGCAGATTGGGGGATCGATTCCAAGCACCGGTAACGTGAAGCACAATACCAGCACTAGTATATGGTAGTAGCCTAGTGCCGAGCCCACTTGAACGAATGAAAAAGGGAAACATGTGCAGTCCCGGGTGGAGAAGGCAACGGAACAGGAGGCTCCGATGGGCGAGCCAGTACAGCACCATATCAGCTCCCATGATCCGGGCGAGTCCTCCAGACCGCCTCTCTGCCGCGCGCGATAAGCTGCGGGAGCCTAATGGATCCCCGCATACCATCTAAAAATAACCAAGGCGGCAATTGGGAATTCAATGGTTGTCATGGCAACTATCAAAACTCGCTTAGTTAATGTGCCAAGGCGGGCTGGATCGATAGCGACGGGCGGGAGAGAGAGGATCAGTGCTTCTCAATCAACAACGAAAAGCCAGCAGCTGGCGAGACTGCCAGAAGCGTATCCCGCATTCCTTTCTATGCCCTTCGTTTCCGTCCTCCCCCTTCCCTCCTTTCTACGTACTGTATCATACTGTGCACTCGAGTTTGTGCCACGCCCACCACCTCTCATCTCCCTCATCCTGCACCCCTCTACATCCGTGAGCCTCGCGGGGGGTACAGGACCGTACCCTTTCCCTAGACCTAAAAAAGTTTCACCCACTCACTGATCGTCCCTTGCCCCCTCCTCGACTCCCACACACACCCGCACACACCCACATAGACCCACACGTTCCCTCCCCCTATCCTCCTCCTTCTCCCTTTCCTTTTCCTTATCACTATGACACCTAAACCTAAGAGGCCTCACTCACCAGACGAAGACAGCCTCGACAAGCCATCTTTACCCCCTGCTTCCGGTGTTACACGGGGAAGCTCGAAAGCTAGAAAGCGATCCAAGATGGACGGTACATCGGTATGGATCGCGGATACCGGTAGCTCACATAATTCTCAAGACCTTGCTAACTTTTCACGTCAGGCATCCGGGAAAAACAAAAACATTCCGCAGGCACAAACCGATACCCAGAGTTTTGTTGCCGGAACCTCAAGCACACACGAGAAGAACACCTATAAGATGAATCCTGTGCGTTACAAATTTTGTTTTGTCACCGGTTCTTTTCCGTCACCCGTTCCCTTTTCCTCCTTTCTTTTTCCTTTCTTTTTTTTTCTCTCTCCCCTACTTTTTCCCCCCTCTCCACGTCTCCATTGGGCCATGATAAGCCATGATAAGCTTCGCATGGAGCTTTCTGGCGAGCTTAGTTATACCCTTCTTGCGCAGAATCGCTCTAATGACGCAATCATAGAAGCGTGCATCTTCTTCTTTTAGCTCGGGACCTTCCAGCAGGATCAGCAGCGAAATCACGTCCCCAGAAGACACTGGGAACCCATCCGAGGTGGATGTGGACAAGTTACGTAATTGGTGGACTGCACTACACTCGAAAGGTCGATGCTGCAGTCAATGCAACAATGAGCTCCATTTCGAATCCGTCACTACCGATACTCTTAGAAACCAGCTTGATTCCGTTTACAGGATTAAGAATGCTGTCCGAAGCGCCGAAAAAGCTGAGAAGCATCGCAAGGAGATTGAGGAGAAAGCCAGGGAAGAGACCATATCGCGTTTAGCGAGATGGGGCAGGGTTAAGAGACTTGCCGGTGGCAATAGCCCATCCACAAGCAAAACCGAGCTCGAGATGGACAAGGAGAACATTGAAGACGAGGAGAAAGAGAAAGAGAACGGGAACGCTCAAGATGGCAAGATTGGGAAGGATTCCAAGGGCAAAGGCAAGGAAAAAGAAGATAAAACAAACGCAAAGAAGCTCAGTCAAATATTTGGCACCGAGTGCTGCCCAAAATGTCGGACTTACCTCTGCATTGCTTGCCTCAAACCTGCACAGCCGGAGCCGGATCAAAAATGGGAGGACCGGAATGGCGCGAAGAATCCCGATGGAAACGACACTTCGCCGAGGACATCTGAACGCAGTTTCCGAGATGACAGGCGGCTGTGGTGTTGCAGTGATGGCAGGCTGGTCGCCATATTGTTATGTTTGGGGATTATCGACGAGGAGTTCCTCGGACTAAGTGCTAATGGGAACTCCCTCTGTTCTAGCTCGGCTGGGAGAGGAATCAAAGGGACTCTCAGGCGTAGCCTCCGATCGCTTAAGGACAAAATCACGGACGGCACACATCCCACAAAGCCCCCGGTATCAAAGCCCGAACGAAAGGCTAGGGCCAAGGGAACCAAAGATAAGGGAACTGGCTACGGGTCTGGGACATATACCGCGTCCATGTTCGGCTTTGACACCAGTGACAACATGGATTGGGACTTTCCGGAAGATGAATCTGATTTTGACGACGGCCCGTTGATGTTTAGTGATCTTGAACTTCCAGCTACGGACTCCGGGATAGGGAAGCTATCAGAGAAGATTGTTGCGCAAGTGGCCGCTCTGAGCGGGCCCCCCACAGCCTATGCCAAGCCCCTCGGGGCCACCCATAGCCCACAGGCCCAACCCGAGCCAACCCCCGTTCCAAAGGTAAAGCCTCCCCCCGGCCTGTCGACGCCTGAGGGTTTGCCTCTCGCTTCTGCCTCGCCCCATATTTCCCCAAATCAGCAATTCCAGCCCCCTCCTGGTCCGTCCACGACTGAAGGTGTATCTCTCACTTCTGCTTTCATGCAGCTTCCCTCAGAATATCCATTCAAGCCTTCCCATGGGTTTCCGGTAGTTAACGGTTTACCCCTCGATGCTCCTCCTCCGTATAGTCCCTCAAGCGCAGCGAGTAAAGAGCCTACCAACCCAGGGCCGCCCCAAATGCCGATGAAATATCCTTACCATGGATTCGGACTTGGAAGGGGAACAAACCCTTTGGGTGGTTTGTCCTACAGTCTTCCTCACGCCCCGCCCCACCCAACCATCAAGACATCAATAGCCCCCGGCCACCAATACCACCCTTCTTTCTTCCAAAACCCAGGCAAACCTTTGGCCAACTCTCCTGGCGGCCCTAGCTCGGCCAAGGATCCGTTGCCAAAACCCGTGGTGGAGGGTATGCCTGGTCTTCCGATCCCTCCCAATGCCGCCGGTCCGCCCCTTTCAGCACCAGATATGATGCAACACATAAAATCTTATGTGACCCAGCACCCCGAGGCTGCACTATCGTCGCTAGGCTATATTCCAGGCTACATTCCAACCGGTTCAGATCTTGAACATGCTAACGCGCTTTTCGAAGCTGTAGGGGCACCATCCGGCTTTACCGATGATGGGGCCGGAGTGGCGCACATTTGGCCTGGACCCCCCGAAGCTTTTCAGTCCCGCTCGGCCTTCAAAACTCAGGCTTTGCCAGCACATCCCCCGTTATCATCGAAGCAGATCATGCACGACAAGACGCTCTATGCGGTTATCCGGACACTGATTAGGCTCTTTTCCGATTCCGGGTCGGAGATTGAGTTACAATACGTGACGTCTGATGTCACTCTAAGCATGTTGAGAGCAAGTATGTTGGCTGAAAAGATCGAGGAACTCTTACGAAATGATTCCATCCAAGATATTTCGATTCATAGTGAGGTGTATCTCGCTCTAGTTGCTCTGTTGAACCGACTATCAGACAGCCCGAACCTTGAATTTCTGGTACTGGAAAACCGTCGTTCCAAGCTTTTCACAAGCGGCATCATGAAAATTACTCAAAGCAAGCCGGTCATCGATCTGTTAGCCGAGATCGGCCCGAAGACCAGGGGAAAGGCTGCAGCGGCAGTCGAAGAGAGGAAACGTGCGGAAGTCTTGATGTATGAGGACGGGTTTAGTCGGCACAGCATGGTTCAAGTTATGTCGAAACTGAGCACTCAAGCCAGGGTATTCCTCAAATGTGTGGGTAAGACAAAGGGGGACGAGTTTGAAGGAACAGAGGCGGCAAAAACTCTCAAAATTTGCATGGAAATCGTTGCTATCGGGGAAAAGCTTCTCAATCTTGCATCCCGTAACGCCAACAACAAAAATAGACCATCCTTCACCTCTTCCAGGAGCATTGAGGGGCCCCCACAGATGAGAGCCCCGCCCATGGTTCTTGTCTTGGACCTGGGATATCATGATGGAATGGCGTTTGAGTATATCGAGGGTGTCGTTAAAACACATTATTGGAATTTACAGGCGACCAGCCTGGCTACTAGTCCGAGGGGCCGGGTTCTACACCTGAGTAGAGAGATGGCCACAATGAGCACCAGCCTCCCGCAAGGGGTTTTTGTCAGGGTTGAAGATGGTAGGCCAGACGTCATAAAGGCCATGATTGTTGGTCCCTGTGAGACGCCGTATGAGGGCGGGCTTTACGAGTAAGTAATTCCGTTGAGTCAGTCGAGTTGAAATGCTAATTAATGAGATTTGACATCTGGGCCCCTGCGAACTACCCGAGTGGTCCGCCAATGTGCCAATTCAAGACTACTGGGAATGGGACTGTTCACTTTAACCCAAATTTATATAATTGCGGAAAAGGTGGATTCCGAGTGATAGATTCCTAAGCAAATGGCTAACCGGTGACTTGCAGTATGTCTCTCCATCCTCAATACTTGGTCTGGAGCTTCTTCAGAACGTTGGCAGCCGGGAACTTCCACCTTGCTCCAGGTTTTTGTCTCTATCCAGTCCATGATACTTTGCGCGACCCCTTGGTACAATGAACCCGGGCGGCGTGAAGGAACCCGAAAAAAAGATGCCGAGGAGTTCAATGGCCGAGTCCGTGTCAACAGTGTCAAATGGGCAATCCTTGATTGGCTCAGGGACCCTTCCAAGAGGAATGGTATCTGGAAGGTAATGCCAACGCCGTTACTGGATGCTTATCGGATGCTGACAGGTTTACAGGACGTGATTGAAGCACACTTCAAGACCAACAAAGGGTATCTACTGGATCTCGTCAAAGAATGGGCCAAGAAAGATCCCAGATTGACCAATTCCAAAGCCAATGTGGGGAGTAACAAGTGGAGCTCATATGAAGACACCTCTGGAACCGCGCAAAACTATGTGTTGGCACTGGAGGAGGAGTTTGCAAAGCTATGACCGGGAGATACTTGACGTTGCTAGATCAGAGGGAAACAATTTCTTTAGGGGGGGTTGCAATACCTTTTATCTTTCATCCTCTTTTCCTTTGTCCACTTTCCCTTAATACTCTATCCTGCCCTGGCTTTTCAATTTCACAGAGGGGCCATTTCTTGGGATTACTGAATGAATTGTTTGGCGATGGGCTATCGCAGCAGGTATTAAAGTATTTTTCTAGCGTGCGCGGGAATCTGTTTTCTCTTTCATAGAAGTACGGAATGGATTGCATTGGGAGTTTTCTTTCTCCTCCGTTTTCACAATACCATGCCTTGGTATCCCTTTTTTTTGGTCTGTTTTCCCCCTATCTTCCGATTCTTACATGAGTGAGCACCGTTACAAGTAGCCACAAGCTGTGTAACAACCCGGGCGGCGGGCCAGCACGGCCCGATACCAGTCGGTAACGCTAACACGGCACCACACTCCTGCGAATGGCGAACAAAATACATGTTCAGTTGAAGCTTCATTATCGCAAGGGAACTTCAGTTAGCTAGGTAGTCTTGTGCAGTGCGATCTTGTGAAAAACGAAAAAATTGAAATAATTATCCGCGATGACCTCGGAAGATGACACGACCCAGCCCCCCCCCCGGTCCTAGATAGTCAGCCCCGCCACGATCGTGCAGGCACGTCAGCCATACTGTGCCGTGCTGTGCGAGACTTTTACTCAGTAGCACCGCCAGCATCATGCATAGTAAAGCACTAGCACAAGGCACGAGCACAGTGCATAATCAAAGCATTGGAGAAACTCCTGGACGACAGTGCTCGAGTACGGTACTCACTACAAGCGCAGGCAATTGGGGGCCGATAAGGCTACCGTTATCCGTTTGTTCTGGGCGCGGCGTCACTGTACCGGTATAGCAGAGTACCGTAGAGCACAGTAGTAATACTCGAGCACTTGTATGATACCATGTCGTTCTTGTGCCTTTTGCAAAGTACCGTATCCAGACGACTCAGCGCCAAGACGGACATTAATATATCCCAAGGCGTGAAGATGCCGGTCCTTTCTGAATTGCCAAGCAGCATCCTCCACATGCGAATATCTACTATAGCTTGGCGTGCACCGCACCGTACTAGGGGTTTGACGAAAGTCGGGTGTACTTCCAAAAGAAGATGTGACCGGTATATGCGAGCCAAACCAGATTAGGAATTTTAAGTGATAATTTGTGTAGGATTTGGTGATGGCAAAAAGTGTACTTTTGAATATAGATATCAGTATTGTGTATAAATTACTACCAATAGAATTGCTTAAAACAAATGAGTAATATCTTATAACTATAATTGCTAGATACAAGACTCAAAACTAGTACTTTATAGTACTTCAATTGCTATTCAAAATAGCTTGTAAATGTTTCAATATATGAGATCTATAATAAGGCCTTTAGGGCTTTTATTGAGAATTGTATTCCAGACTACATTTAAAGCTATCTCAAGTGTTGTTATATCAATAATCAACTCCTATATTTCACTAAACCCATTATTCATATTTACCCAAAGAGTCTCAATTAAATTAAACTCAGATGACTAGTAAGTAGACTACTATACTGTCTCTTTTCCATTGAGGCTCCAGTACAAGTTAGTATAACTTTTGTATCCTAATATACTAGCTTTAATTATAGTAATCCACTTATATTATCTACAAAAATAATACCAAAATAGTATAAAATAGTATTATATAATCTCTATAACATATAAGACTGAGTTCACTTTGGCTTTATTTAAAATAAGTACTAATTTTGACTTTATAGTACTATAGAATCTTGTCTAAACCACTCTTATCTCTTATTCTAACTCAAAGGTTTTATTCAAGCTGTTTAGATAAAACTCTTTATCTGGCTTCTGTATAACCTATAGACAATTTATGAAGCATGGTCTTGGAGATGCCAAGACTTTCCACACACTAGTTGTATGATACCATACTCTACGAGCCCGGATTGGCCAACCCTGCAAGCCTATCCACGGCGAAGCGGCGGTACCGATACCGTACCGGTATCCCAGCCGGGAACCCTCGACCTCCACACCCGCTAATTGTACCGGTACTCTACCTACCTACTAGCATAGGCCCTTCGACACCTTGAGGGATTTGAGAATTCTTTGCGCTTTTTATTGCTTGTCCAAAACCTTTAGCCCAACTGCCGGATAGCCACAATCTGTGGATCTTACAGAAATTTCTCCCTCATATTATATCAGAAAAGTTATAGATAGCTGTTGATTTCCCTTTGCTCTGCTCACCCCCCCCNGAGACGCCCTGTTGTTGCTATTATAGGTGTTATGATAGGACAGGAAGGAAGGAGTGATCTGATCAGTTGGGGTATCCGATGATCAGATCGCTCATGTTCCAGAATCTTTGTACAGTATAATATCATACATAATTAGATAATATATAGATTCGCACGCGCGCAAGCAAGTATATACTGGTATCGAAGAGTAAGAGATCTCGACTTCCCCATGGGGATCCACCCGCCAAGGCTTTTTCCCCATCCGTTGAGGTTGGTGCTTCTTCTCGCCACCAGTAACAAACGGTAACTTAGTCCAGGGTATGATACCGCACTGTGCCGGTAGTATTATAACTCACTCGAGCAAGGGAGGAGGAATAGGGGAGGGGGGGATTCGCTACAAATGAACGGACGACGGAAAATTAAAGTCAGTTCCAACGGGGAGCTCTCGACGGAGGAAGAGGAGATTGAGTGTCGTGAGCTTAAATTTTTTTTATTTTTTTTTCCTTCCCCCCTACCATTCGCCAGGAATGGGAAGGAGTCGCGGAGGCTTGCCGGTACCGGTATTCTACCGTTACGGGTCTGGCTGGCCTTGCGAGGCGTGCTAGTATCGTAATATTGTCATACTGGTATTCGTACTTAGTGTAGGGTAATATATTTTATTATGTATGATGCGGTACTGTACACGTACAGTACAACCGCAATAGCGAGTAACCAACGGTCATGCGACACCGCTGGTTCACTCACTCACTCACCCATTCCCAAAAATTCTTTTTTTTTTACCCCTAATGTTTAATATTTATTTATTTACTTTTCTCCCCCCACCCCCCTTTCAAGAGCTGAAGGAGTGAGCGAGTGAGTGACAGCGCAGCTGCCTATTCCATAATATAAAAACGCTGCGCCAAAGCGTCACATTTATCCCCATAAAGCATGATACCTGCACAGCGCTGTACCCCGTCATACATGTGATGCCGGGTGCAAAAAAGAACGGTGGGTTCTCGTTACAAAAGTGGCAGGTCCTCCGCATGGAACCGAGGGGTCGGGATCGCTCGGGGTGTGTGTGTGTGCATGGATGGATGGATGTATTGGTTGTGAGTTGATGGTGAGGGTATCGGGGGAAAGTGCGAAGGAGGAATGCAGCAGGAGCGAGAGTTTGGAAGGCGGAAATTTCGTTTCGCTGTCCTACTGCCCCGTCTGGAATCTCTGCAAGTCTTGTACGAGGTATCATACCCTTAAATGGCACCAATAGGTGTGGTAACTGGTGATTAAAAAAATTTTTAAAAAATTTAAAATTTAAAATCGGAAATTAGTTTGCCAGCCTTTTCCACCCCCTCCCTCCGCCATGGCTCAGCCGATCGCCATTTAAATAAAATATCACCCTTCCCCTCCTCCGTTCGCTTCTTTGTTGATTTCGTGGTTCTGAGGTTTTTGGTTTGGAGGGTTTTTTCCTTTATTTTTTTTGTTTAAACGGTTCCCTTCGACGACTATCACACGATTATTCACGATGAACTCGTCAACAGCAAAGAACGGGGAGGCGAGGGAGTATATCGAGAGCACCCCCAAACGACAGGGCAAGGTGGGGCGACATTGCCGTCGCTTTTGGTGGGTTTGGTTGATTGCGTTCTGTTTGTCCATACTGGTCATCATGATCGTTATGTCAGTATTCCATTCCGTTCTACCTGATGACCTTGGATGATATCTGATCGAGAAGTGCAGCGTATATGCCATTCTGCCCGCCGTCGGTCAGAAAGAACTCGACAAGACCGTCTTGAATTTACATTCCTTCACAATTCTCGAGCCATCGCCCACTTCCCTGTTGCTATCCGTCAACAGCACCATCACCGGCGCCAGCGGCATTGCTGCCCATTCTCGCCTTGAGCCCATGGAAGTCTCTTTTTTCCTGGAAAACCACAAACCCATACAGCCATTCATGTCCCTTCAACTTCCTGGTATCAAGGGAGGAAGCGCTGTTCCCGTTATTACCACAAATGTTACCACGGAGATCACCTCCGTCCCCGGGCTGACGGAATTCTCTGCATTGTTGTTGGGCAGCGAGACCCTGAGGGTGGCCATCCGTGGACGAACAACCCTGTGGGCAGGCAAGCTGCATACCAAGGTCAACTACAACGAGGTCGTCACCATCAAGGGTAATCCCCGGATCAGTACCTATGAGTCCGGGCTGTAAATAACCTAACGCGCTACAGGCTTCAATCAGCTTGAGGGAATGGAAATCGAAGAATACACCCTCCTGAATCAGACCCAGCAGGCCGATGGCTCCAACCTCGGCGGCAAGGTCTTGATTCCCAATCCCACCGTCTTTGAAATCCAGATGGTACTTTTTTTTTTTCACTTTTTCCTCCTGCTCCCTCTGATTGGCGGTGCTAAGCTATTATTAGGGTGACGTCCACATCAACATGTCCCTGAACGGACAAACTCTCGGAAATGGTACGATCCCTGGTCTTCACATCCGCCCAGGCAACAATACATACGATTTCCGTGCAAAGGTGCAAACCTCCGCACTCATCCCCCTCGCCACAGCTCTGGGAAGCGGTAACCCCGTCGTATTGGATGTCCGTGGCAACGGCACCGACATCAACGGTGTCAGCATCCCGTGGCTGGCTGGACCGTTGAGCGCGCTGAACGTCAAAGTCCCGATTAAGGCCCGGGAATGATCTGTTTTCTTTTTTCTTTTTTCAAAAGCTTCGTATTCGTTTTTTTTGCTTTTTTTTTTTTTTTTTTTTTTAAAAACTTTTTTTTTTTTTTTTTTTTTTTTTTTTTTTTTTTTTTTTTTTTTTTTTTTACGCATGCACGATGGTTATCACCCGGCATTCTGTATAGTGATTGGAGGATATGGAAACGAAGGAAAATAATAAAATAATTCATTGGCCATCACTCGCTCTCCTCCCAGGGTTTCTCCCATCCAAAATATCAACCGCTAATTAACCGTTCATTGCGCGAGCGCTCGGAGCAGACAAGCAGCATCCCAAAACAGGGGTTGCGGATACAATAAAGACAGGCTATTGTGCGAATCCCTATTTTCAGGTACTTGCAAGTATAAACCGCACTGTATCAAACCTATGGCAGCGGGGAGGAGCTCGCGTCAGGATTGGACAGATCCACCCCCGAGATTTCATGAAAAGGGGCTCCTCGGTTATCGCACGCAAATTGGTTGGCGAATCGACCGTTACCGTAAGGAAGGGATCGCGGCGATGAAATAACAGGGAATAGCACGATCCCTGTCGGCTGGTCTGAGCTGTCACGCTTCGGATTGTCGTCTCGGCAAGGATGCGGCGACAGCGTGGTGCGGTGACCGATTGCGGGGG
The DNA here is from genome assembly GCA_003182015.1 of Tuber magnatum. Taxonomy (NCBI): domain Eukaryota; kingdom Fungi; phylum Ascomycota; class Pezizomycetes; order Pezizales; family Tuberaceae; genus Tuber; species Tuber magnatum. Next base: position 943,963 of record PYWC01000038.1, read on the forward strand.
TGCGGGATTGACGACGAAGGGGGGTTTACCGGTACTCGTATCGTGCCATACGGTATCTTGGATTCTTCCCCCTCCCCCCCGGCAGCAGGTTTTTTTTCCCGCGCCCGAGACGGGTGGAGGTTTGTCGGAGTGATGCGATGCGGTAAGTGCTGTCGTCGGTGGTAGGGTACGGTTAGTTTCCCCGAAGTTTACGGGTCGGCGGGGAATCCGGGGTCTCTGTGGGTTTGCATTTTCGGTCGCCGAGGGTGACTGGAATCACTGAATCCTATCGTACGGTATTCCCCGGCCATGGTTTGTGTCGTCCCGGTCTGCTCGTGCTTGCACTCTGTACAACGCCAAGTCTGCCACACGTCACCCAACTTCATGCTTCCTCGGTGGTGAGCTATGCATAACCGTCGGTGGGAAGCCTACTCACTCACTGCGTCCGAGAGAATGAGGGGAATGCTTTTTGCGATGCATCCTTAACATGTACCCCCTCCCCCCCAAGAGTAAAAATCATAGGATCAATCCGGCCGGCGCCTTCTGACCGGAGTATGGGATCGTCCGGGAGTGAGGGTTGGGAGGGCTTTTGATGGCGAGCTTTTTGCAAGAAATCTACGCCAAAGCCTGTATGGAACCCGGCTCGCAGCTATAGCGTTGATCGGTTTTGGGGAGGGTGTCTCGGATGGATTCTCGTTTGGTATGGTTGGAGCAGGGCGTTCGCTCGGCTCGCAGAATACCAACGGATATCACGGCAGCGGAGCGACTTATAATGATAACCTACGGTGATGATGCCCAGAGATGAAATCTTCATCCCGTGCCGTCTTCCCATCTAAGAACCGATAAAATTTCAACCCAAGTTGAGCCCGCAGGGAACTCAACACTCCA
>PYWC01000038.1:945056-966537 GCA_003182015.1 Tuber magnatum
TTCCTTCCGCGTTCCAATTCATGCTATTGGTTCGTTGATCCATTTGTCTATGGTGCTCATTTCATCTCAGCCCGATGCACTCCCACTACTTGTATTGAGGTGAACTCCTGGAGTACCGTACGCATGCGCACGGGCGCGACATTGGTATCATACTTTCGCAACGGTGGCGAGGCTCCATCGCCGAAGGCCTCCTGGGATGAGGACCATTTTTTCCTTCCTTCCCCGGGGGGGGGGGGGTTTAGCACTTATTACCGAAACCGGTGTTATGGTTTGTTGGCGGAAGTGGCTTGCTGTTGACACGTTCTACCAGTCAGGTATGATACTTGTACGGTACCATTGCAGTACGAGTACTATAGGAACTGCACGGGTCTGCCTACAGCCGTGGACCATTCCCAGCCCTTGAGTCTCAGATGCTCACGACAGGCGGAAGCGAAAAAAACAAAACAAGGTATCATAGTCTACTTGTACCATTGCAGCCTAACCCCCCCTTACACGACCAACTGCCTAAAAGGAGTTTCCCACCCACCATTCCGCCCTCCCAACGGTCGTTGACGGGTGCCGTAGCCTAGCGTGGCGAGCACGGTCATTCGTTCGTTCGGGGAATTACCGGTATCAAGCTTTCGGGTTTGCTTCTTCTTGGCTGGGGTGATTGGATCGTGGCTTGCTCGCTCGGTGATCGGTAATGCCGAGAAAAAAAAGGGGGGAGGGGGGAAGACGTGTTTCGCCTTTTGGAAAAGAAAAGCAAGAAAAAAAAACAAAAACAAACAAGGCTTGTTCTCGCCGCAGCTGAAGATGTTTTGGGTCTTGACTGTTTTTGGGAGATTGGTGTTACCGAGAGGGTGTTTAATTCGGTGCTTATTTCGATCTCGCCGGGACGGGGGTGGAGGTATCATACGGTACGTGTAGATTTATGCGTGGGTGTGGGAGATTTGGGGTACGTCTGAGAGGTAATTTGTACTTGTAATGAATGTGAATTAAAAGCCGGGTCCTTGGAGCTGGTAGGTTGGTGGTAAGTGGGTACTGACTGTAGTGACCGGTTGGCTTGGGGAAGTGAGAGTTACCGGTACAACGGTATTATACTCCGGTACGTGAATATCATAAGAGCGAATCATTTGTTGCAACAATCCGTCTCACATTTTTGTGATAGCAGGTAGACAGGGCGCTAGCACAAGAGTATGATACGTACCATATTATCGCGTAATAGTGGTTCATCCCTAACACTCGAATAGTAGCTGAACTTGAGCCTCATCCGGACAACAAAACCCCTCCTCTAATATGCACAAGTTCCGATCGCCCACAACTCAACGACTGGTCGTCGACGGTCCTGTAAATGCACTTTAATCCGTTCCCATCTCACCGTCGCACCCTCTGGCATCATCAGAGTTTGCGCATCACGGCCAGAGAAGATAGAACCCATTACCGAGCCATTTGCCATGATTTCCATATGTGGGGTGATAAACCGGGGGGGGGGACACCACAACCCTGGCCGGGGATTATGACAAGCGAATGATACACTGTGACTTGGGCCAATGGACCCCTGTGAGGCTCTGGCAATCAATCTGGAAACTATAGTGCAAATGGACCCAAACCGGGTCCTCCAAATAGGCCAAATGCGATTCCGGACTAGTCAACCACAACAAAGAATTTTGTAAAAAAAAAATGGCTGAGATGAAGCTACTTCCCTGGAGAACAGGCTAGCAAATTTTTTTTTTTAATCAAAGGCTATAAGACAAAAGTAGTTCAAGATTAAAAAGCGAAAATTTCGGCGAGAGTGAAACGAGTGATAGAATCTATGATATCATACCTAGTGCCATGCCAAGAAACACTATGGATTACTAAGTCACGGTGATACTTGGTGAACATGAAGTTGGAGGCTCAACTTGAATATAATTCCCATTTATTTCTTATCATTTCACCTTACTCATCCTGTCTTGGCAATTCTTGGCACAATTCGGATCGGTTGCGACGGAATTTCCGTTCCACCGGAGGACCCCCACCTTTAGGCACTTTCCACCGTATCGTAAGAGAATTTCTTAGCGGTAGGGTAATGCCGAATCGAGGTTAATCGAGTCTTCTTCCCGAGTATCTCATACTTTGAAAGGCTTTTTGGCTTTTACTAGCTGGTGGTGCCGAGTTTTTTTTTTTTTCAAGCTATGATACAGTATCATACATTGTTCTCCGATACCTGGCTAGTTTTAATCGTGAAAACCCGAATCGGACGACGGCACCCCGTGTTGTCTCCTGGGATAATCTTGGTATGGTATGATACTTTGCTTTTTTTTGCAGTGTCTCTGGTTCCTCTTCCAGAGTATGATTGGGGGTTCCTGTTATTTGTTTCTACGGGTATTGGATGCTATGTACAATAAGTAAACTCACAATTCGCAAGAGATCATTTATCGAGTGAGTTTTCGTGAAGGTGGTGAGAAAACCTTGGTAGGGTTGGTTCTGGTAATGTTGGCCGTTGGATGAGTTTTTTTGGCCCGCCATATGATACGTTACTGCACGCGTGGGATGGATATGTGGCGTCGTGGTCTTGATTTCGGAAGCTTTGGGTCCTAAGCTACGTGCCGTACTGTCGGGTCCCCCCCTCAGGGAAGGCGTTCTTTTGTGGGTGATGGCAATAGGCAAATCTATCCGCTCTTCTCAATACCAGAGAGCCTTGTAAGTGACCGAGAAATACCGTAAAAACTCAAACAAACGAGCCGTGTGCTATGAGGTTAGTTTAAAGTGAGTCATTGAAAATGGCACAGGGAGATGTCTGAGATGTAAATTTAGTAATTTTGAATGACATGATTTGGGTTGACTCAATGGCAAAGCTAACAACAAACCATAAAGTAAACAAAAGGATAATCACAGCTTGCAGGTTTATAGAATGAGAAGCTGTTGCATCTTTCATCACTTATTTTATATACAATTTCTCTAAACTTTAACTTTAACTCTATTATACTACTCTATATTACCTCTTACTACTCTAACAAGTTCTGTTTCCTAAAAATATACTGCCAAATGCCCCCCCAAACAAGATAAAAAATATGTGGACAGATAAAGGTTCAGCCAATACTTTAACCACTACCAGTTGATAGATTTTATGCTGGAATAAAAAAGAAAAGAGGACCAAAAAGGAAACCACTTACTGAGATCTTGCAAAAAGGTACCAAGGGTGCCACTACTACATATTGGTCCTACACAATTAGCTATAAGCTCTGTGTGTTATCTTGGTGGTATGGAACTCAAATACCTTGTAGACTAAGCAAAAACTAAGAGCATACCCAATCAGAAGTAGCAAACTACTTCAAACTCCCTATTGGCAATCTTTCCTAGTGGAGAAAGAGTGAGAAGAAGGGGATATATGCAGATATGAGGAGGAAGGATCATCAGTTAGTGGGTAGGGGAAGGTCATGGAAGTGGCAAGAGCTGGAACAAGCCCTATATGAAGAGTTTCATTAGTGCAGAGCACTTAGAAGGCCAGTATAGAGTGGCTGGTTTTGATATAACAGCAAAGAGCTATTCTCAAAGACCTATCCACAAAGTAGGGAGAACCTGTTCAAGTTTTTGAATGTCTGGTTTCAGAGTTTTCTGAAAGCATATCATATTAGATTACATCTTATAATTAATAAGTCAAGCAAGTTTCTGGCTAATTTTGCAGAGGCAATACTAGCCTAGATGAGGTTTAATAGAAGAAACTCAGTAATCTGAGGTGATAATGAGTTTGGCTTGGAGGACATAGCTACTAAGAGTGGAAGATACAGGTTACAGAAAATCTGCAATATGGATCAAACTCTATTGCCCTTCAAATATCTCAAAGAGCAAACATACAATCATATTACAGAAAAAACAATTTGGATTCAATCAAGCAGTACATCGGGGTGGGATAAAAGACAGGGGATAATTCAACTTATTATCTTTGGGAATTGGGTTCCTAGAGTTTAACAATTAGTTTCTTTTACAGGAAAGGAGTTGGTCTAACAATTATGATTACAGAGAAGAAGAAGTATGATACCTAAGTAGTAGTTAAATTTAACCCAACGGCATATGCCAACTCAGCCAATATAGTTGAGTGGCTCGATGAGCAGGTTGTTCCTATTCTTGGAAATCAGCTAATGCTACCTGCTATGCATCTGTTTGCAGCCCACAAAACAGAAGAGGTTTTAGATATTCTACATGCCAATGACATAACTGTTAGTATAATACCAGGAGGTTGTATGGGATTGATACAATCTCTTGATATATCAATCAATCATCCATTTAAGGACATCTTAAAGGTATAAGGACAGGACATACCTTATCTTCTTTGAAGACAAAATACTAATTTTGAAATAGAAAGAGTTAGATGCCAGACTCAATATTATAGATAAAGAGGAGGAGAATATCTCATAGGAAGGAGGAAAACTTACTAGTACTATGGTAGAGTGCTGACATATTGTGGCCACCTGGGCAGTTGGTGAGGCATGGTCAAGATTCTTACGAGAGAGGGTGGATATTATATACCACTCATTTCATGTTGTTGGATTGGCACTTCCAATTGCTGGAAGTGCCAATACTGAGATCTCTATCAAGGCAATAGAGACAGATTTTCTAGTGAAAGGGTTAGTAAATTGTCAACCAGAGGAGGGAGGTATCTTGGTAGATGGAGATGAAAGGTTTGATGAGGTTGGTGAGATTTTAGAAAATCTTATCCTAGATGGTAGTGAAGAAGTGAATAAAGAAGTCGAGTATAATGCCTGCTATTTTTTTTAGTGCCAAGAAATTTGAACATGATATTGCATGATAGGTGGATCACCACCTTGACATGACTCACCTTAATTTGACCTCTTAGCACACGGCTCGTTTATTTGAGTTTTTACAGTAGACGGAAAAGCTCTTCCCCAGTAACTGTAACATCGAAGATGATAGAGGAGGTAAATAGAAGGCAATGCAATCTCGTTTCACGATGAATCTTTATCCTCAGCTCTTCCTCTATGAAGGAAGCTGCTCGGCAAGGACACATGACAAAAGAAAACCCAGGAAAGGAAATTGCCGGTAATGCTCCACCTCTGTCTTCCACGGTTCCCCTCTCTTCTTTTTCTCTCTCAACCCTCCCATGAGCCACCTTTCCCTCTTCCTCATTCATAAAAGGGGGTCGAAACTTCCAAGTAGCAAACAAAAGTTGAACAATGACCATTGTCGTCATCTCTTATGAATATCCTCCAATCCCCTAACAGTACTGTACTGTACATCCCTTTAACGGAATTTACTAATCCTTAGCCTTAGCGCACTTTATTTCCTTGGCACTTTGGGAAATTCGGAGGGCGTTTTGAAGCCAACGAAAACCCACGTTGGGATAGGTGCGTGAGAAATGGTTTTGTCTCGGCATGCATTGCGGAAGTGGCTTCCGGGGACTAGGGGAGACGTGGGGATGTGTGATACCAGAGAAAGTATTCTGAATGTGAATAGACCGATGGATTGAGGGGGAACTAGAAGAGTGTTTCTCTGGGGCGTGTTTGGGAAACTGAAAAAGTGCGGTTAACATTGTTTTCTGGGACCAACATCTCATGTCCGGAGAGCTGACGGAGGGTGATAAGGCCGTTGCTATATCTCTGCACATACAAATAGGTCAGGATTGCTTTATAGCACTTTTCCGTCATTCCACACCTGCAACCCCGTTCAGCCTAGTAGCTTCCTCCGCACGCGGTCGCTCACGGGTTATGGTTGTAGAAAACTGCATCGCCAGACTCCCTAAAGTGTAGATAAACACCCTGCCAAACCCCTATGTGCTCCTCCGATTTCTCTACCAGTATTATCAATGGTCCGGGGGTCCGGGGAGCGGACTGTCCTCCCTGAAACTGACAGGACCGCGGAAGGTATCCCATCCTCCCAAAGACGGTTGTTATCACGAATGAGGACGGGCCCGACATCCTGAGACATCCTTGGCCAGGGGCATGATACTTGGTGGAGGGTAGGTGTAGATTGTGGGCCATAGGGGACTATGGGAGACTGCAAGTGACAAGTGGTCTCGGCGTAGACGGTGGGGGACGATGAGTAACCGTGGGCTGGGAAGATATGCGCTCACCGGTGAGGATGGGTACGAGTAACCCGTAAGAGTTGACAATTGTCGGAAGGTGAAAGCAAAGACAAGGCCCAAGGAACTTCCAGCAACTCGATTTCCATTAGCGTAGTTCACCACTAGGTCCTGCTGCAACTGTTATTGCTTTCTGATATCCTTTTGTTCCTGCGGGTCGGTGTTTATGCAGCTGGCTACTTTTTGAAATCCTAGCATATTTTCTTCAATATACCACGAACCCTGGAGGATTGATGTGACATTACCGAATGGAAACCTTTTTCCTTGTTGCCTATTAATTCCTAGGACGTTGATCCCACAGGCACTTATCCACGACCCAAACGAAATGGTGATATTCGGACTCACTGCTAAACGGTCGGGAGCACTCCGACAATGCGTCAACACTAAGTTCCACTCAATATCCGTTCTCCCTATGCAACAGTGTACCATCGAGACCGCTCGTCCGCTGTCCGGGGGGTCGTATCCTTCGCCGGCAGGTGATGTTTCAGATACTTCGGTGTCGAGGGTCTAGACATTCGCTCTCTCGAGGTGCTCTTCCTCCTTCCAAGTTAAGCGCGCCCAACGAATGCTGAATAGAGCGTATACTACAATTCGGCAGTAACAAGACGAAAGTACTGGTGTGGGGGGAAAAAATGAAAGAAATAGGGGCATTACTAAGGCTATGTTGAGGGACTGCCGGGACCTGTATCCATCCTTTCGAATTGCCGGAAAATTTGCTTGGAGGACGGGACAGAGCGACAAAAAGACGTCCGTCCTCGCCCGGCCCTAAGACGGGCGGACTACCCCATTGCAAACGCTAGTTGTAATTGTCGTCGGAATAAGCTTCCTTGTTTCCCCCACTGTTCTAGCGCCTACCCTAGGATTTGGATAGATCAATTGTAGATTAGTAAGCAAATAGTAGTCACATTATACTCGACGACAGGGCTGTTACCACTAATGTTTCAGTGGAAGTATAGTTGAAGTATTTGGTCTGAATGTGGCAGAAATTGGTAATGCTAGTAATGCATGCTGAGGAGTAAACAGCGGTATCGTGGGTTAGAGTGAGAGGGTCTCGCTGGGAATCCTGTAGTTTAGCATAAGTTGGGTAGACAATTGTGGGAGTGAAGTGTTAGCTTGAGGGGTAGAAGGAGAATCTCTCAAACGGGAGTGAAGTGGGGTATTTCCACAATGGGTGGTTTGACTACTGTATGATACTTGACTTGGATTCCCGCTGAGGATTTCCGGGGAAGTATCGTATCATACTAAGAGTGAGTTCTTCCATCAGATATAAAGCCTTTTGAGATACAGCGCATGGGGGCGATTGGGGGAATACCGGTTGAGAAACTCTTGAGATGTAGTCTTTTGCCCTCAAGCTATGATAGCATTCAGCGTTATACCATAGCCCTGAAGAATCGTAAAACCCTCTGTAAAAAATGATCGTGAGATTTTTTTTAAGACAATCCTCTCGCCCTAATGCCTTTGCACCCCCAGTCACACTTGGCATGATTGATTTCCTTACTCCCTTCTAGCCCCTCCTCCCACCCTCTCCCCATCCATCCCACCTCCACTTTCCCGACATCACTTTCCCTCAACACTGAAACCCATCCTTCTTCTCTTTGCCATCAAGCAACCTACTTTACCACCCACCACCACAAACCTATTCTTCATTTAAAACCTTTTTACCCCTTGTATACCTACTTTTTTGCTTCTAACTCAATGGCTCCTTCCAATTTCTCGTCTGGCCAGAAGGCCAATGTTCTCCAGAGAGAGCAAAGCGCACTATTCGCGCAAGCGGCTGCCAAACACAAGATCCGTGTTGCAGAGGGGGCTAAGTTGAGGTCTCTTGATAACCCGCTAGCGGCTACTGGCGAAAATTTCTCCAATGGAGAACTCGTTGTGGATGTCCCGACTGAGGAGGCCAATCAGAATCCCGCTAAAAGTAAGATCGATACCCCCAAGTGATGATCGTGGGAGCGTTTGATACTAATTCTTGTGTGCTACTGCCATAGGAGTTGCTCAGCAGAAGGCTAAAGCTCCCATGAAAGCTAAAGCTGCCAAAAAGCCCAGAGCTCCAAAAAAGGCCACCGGTGAGACTTTGAGCGGAGGTGAGAGCTTGGATGAAACAGTTGAGCACCTTAAGTGTAGATACCCCCCTAAATACTTGTGAGTGAGAGAGTGCTAAGGGCAAGCAGCACAGCTTCTAGCTCTAGGGTCCGGAGAGTGGGAACGGCTTTTCCCTGACGCCAGCAAAGGCCTTAATACTCTTACTACCAGCGCTGTTGCCGCAGCTCGAGAGGAAACTTTTTGTGCGCCAACTTCTACTACCAACCACCACCAGGACTCCCTTGGAGTGTCCAATAGCTCACCTATTAGCCACCCTGCTCAAGTCGACGTCCAGACTTTGCCACTTAGTTCTACAGGGAATTTTCAGGACCCTCTGGGATCCTGGAATTTCCCCTCCTCTAACGACTCTGGTCTCGTTTTGGGTAACACCAACATATTCGATAGCTCTGTCGCAGACTCTCTGGACTGGCTCGCCGAATTCATTCCGCCCAGCAAGTTCCCCACTGGCCAAGTTCTCACAGATAGTGCGCAATTGGCTGCTAGTGTAACCGACGAGGATATATTCGGGGCGCTGGTAGAATTGAAATCAGACTCTGCCATTATCGCCACCACAGACAATTCCTTCAATTCCGCGGATAGTCTCTTCGGCGACGACAACGATTTCTTCGATTCCACGGATAGTCTCTTCGGCGACGACAACGATTTCTTCGATTCCACGGACAGTCTCTTCGGCGACGACAACAATAACAACAATGACACTATCTTGGAAGAAGAAGAAGGGTCACCGATTAATCAGACAGATCTCCCTGAAGATATGGTGGGGGCACCGGCAGAGGTGAATCCAGACTCTACCACCGCCAACGATTCCTTCAATTTCACGGATAGTCTCTTCGGCGGCAACGACGATTCCTTCGATTCCATTACGGATCTCTTCAGCGACAACGGCAATAACAACGGCATTTTCCAGGAAGACGGCACCCCAATTAGTTACATGGAGCTCCTTGAAGATCCCGACATTCTCGGCACAATGGGTCCCAGTTCCTCCAACCCCGAAGATACCTCCTTTCCCTCTCTGTCTGATTATCTCAATAACACTCAAGACGGTAATGCCCAAGGGTTGCTTTCAGGTTTCCCTGAAGAGGGATGTGATCTCAATTTGGCAAACTTCGCTCCTAGCAACGATTCTGAGGACCCTGACCATGTCGAAACTCCCACCCCATGCCAACCCACGGGCCAGAGCTCGGGCGAAAATAAATCCATGGCCGAGACAGTGCCCAATGCTTACCATCCCCAACAGCCCCAAGTTCCATTGGAAAACAAGAAGAACCACTCCGGCCCGGTTGATACTGAAGCGGATGGCGTGAGATATATCTCTAGGATTGCGCAACCACAGACGAGGATGATCGGGACGAATGGGGACCACTTTTGTTACAAGTGCCTTCACCCGGGCCACCAGGCGAACGAGTCGGCATGCCCCGTTGGTAGAGTTGAGAGTCTCATGGATCGGCAAAAGGAGACATTCTACATGCGTTTGGATGCTGTTGAGATTCGCCAGAAACTCCTTGTTCAGGATCTCAGGTGGATTGCCGAGGGCCTCAATTGGGGAATTGACATGGCCCAGGAGGGAGTTCTCGATGGGCTTGGTATTTTGCCATCCTCGCTGGTTTACTTGAAGGAACTTTTAACATCGTGGAGGTCTGCTTCTAAGAAAGAAGAGTACACCTTTGGGCCGATTTCGGGACTTGAACTCATTGTAAGTGTAACCAATATTCCCTTCTGTCCGTTCCATTCTTCCTTCCTCTCAGACAGGTCCTAATGAAGTGTGACAGTGCGGAGAAGATATTGAAATCGATGAAACTCAGCAAAGCACTGCTGGGCTTTACAAGATCACTAAATCCCGGGGTGTGAGAGAAGTCACTTTTTCTAGCTTGGTTCAGGGAAATTCGGTAAGTTGTCCAATTTCTCAAAGTTCGATAGCACTGACCAACCACTCGTTTCGTTTTTTCCCTTAGGCTCCTCCCCCCCGCAAACGTAAAAACACATCTGGCCGGACTGTTGCCCAACTACTTAACCTCGATTGCATCGGCGGCCGCCCAAAGGCAACATGTTCCATATGCCTTTATCCTGGCCATACCTTCAATTCTACTCTTCTCTGCCCATTTAGTCGGATTGAGAGTGTTGTTAACAAGGCAAAGATGCAGAAGAGCTGGAAGATTGTCGATCTTGACGATGACGTTGCTAAACTCAGAAAAGTGATCGACGGCCTTGGCGAGAGCGATGTGAGAACTGCTGCACTTGTCGATGTGCTAGAACAATGGGAGCATGTTAGCCGTGGGGCCGGCGCATCAAAGTCAAAGAAATCCTATGCTCGTAAGTTACCTTCGTAAGTTCCATGAACATGTCAACTGACACTGTCCTTTGGGTTCAGGAACCAATTCAAAGGCTTCTGAAGGTCTATTTCCTCTGAATACCACCTCAAATGGAAAGCATCAAATTCCTCCTCACCCTTCCGCGGCACAGCCTTCCACTGGTGCTTCCTCCAGCGCCCACAATGGATTCGGAGCCCCGCACAAGTTCGCGGCCGACAACTCCGCTTTCCTGGGAAATTCGAGTCCCCCTGTCTCCTCGAGTCATGGCAGTCCGGGTAGCAGTCATTCATCCAACACGAGCGTTGGAGGTCTTCTGCTCGATGTACCTGAATACCTTAGGCCACCTCGCCGGACTGGTATTAAGACGATTGGAGCTCGCCCGGACACCATCTGCAAAGAATGTTTTTATACCGGACATGATCAACGTAGCCAAGCATGCCCCGCCAATATCCTCCGCCGTGCAATCTTCATGGGTTCTCTCAAGGACCTTCAGGACACCGGTAGTTCCTGTCAGGATATCTCGGACATTTTGGCATGGGAAGCGTCCCAGCCCGCCAATATGAGGGCCAACAGGGCCCTCCGCCAGAAGCTTGAAACATTACATACCAAATTTATTACGGCTTGGAATCTTCTTAGCGCTCCGCAGGTGGAAGCGTCTTCACAAGATAAACATGCCAGCAGCAATCGCAACCAGGTTCCCAGCACCCCACAGAAGCGCTCTTATCAGGAAGCATCTTTCCAGGAGCAGAACACTCCTCCGATGCCCTCACTCAACCAGACCCCTCACTCGCAAGAGCAGTTGGGATCTCCGATTCGCTTCAACCAAGGCCCCCTCCAGGGAATCTGTATCGACCACTCCAAGCTGGCTTCACAAATGCTCATGGATCTTCTACCCTTTGTTATCAACGGTAAAGAGACCCGTGGCTTGCGCGTCAACCATGCAAAAATGTCTCCTCAACTCATCATGGCTGTCGCACCATTCATCATTCGGGATAGCCCGGCTCCATCCTCAGCTCCTCAGGATAACCCCTACCAGGCTGGCCAACGCAAGGGGAGTAGGAGATCCTTTGAGCAATCCTCCCCCCACGGGGGTTTCACTCCCATGACCAATCCCCCCCGCAATGACTTTCCGGGCCAACTTCAGTTTCCCTCTTCACCCCCGTCTTTTTACAACCCCTCCGGCACTATGGCACAGGGTGGGAGTAGCAATCAGTATACCAACAACTCCATGGCTGGCCCTCAAGGGGTCCAATATCAGCCCGCTACTAAGAGGCGCAGGGGAAACTAGTTGCATCAAACAAATTCCTCCAATTAAAAAACAAAAGCAAAACGGCTTCTGGTTTTATTATGGATGGGGCAACTGTTATTGTCAGTGTATGCCTTCGGTGGGTTGAGATGTATAACAAAAATAAAAATAAAATCAAGGAGGGTGGAACAAAATGTAAGGGTAGCAGTTAGTTGAGACAGTGAGTATTATGTCTTCTTACCACTATGTTTTGGTTTATCTGTCTCCTAGTTCGTGTATTCAGTTCAGACAATCCACAAATAAAGGTATTTTCAATAAATAAATAAAACTCAGACAGAGCCTTTGTTAAATAGTGAATTTTAACCATGTCCTTATTCGGGGGACAGCGACCCCGGTTGTTATGAGATCCGCCCACCAGTATAAGTTCAAAGTCTCTCCAGAGCAGACCTAGCAGGCTCCTTCACCACTATTCCCTGGACCTCGCTTCTTCACCTTCCTATTTTGGAAGGTGGTTGAGGGGTAAAACACCATAACACGACCTCTCTGAGCTGAACTTTGGAGCTTCATATGCTTAGAGCATCAACCATATCGTGGGTTTAACTACACCATGGCTAGAACCCTGGCTAGAACCCTAGCTACCCCCATACGCTTCCATAGTGGCACCCTCGCCTACAACTATAGGAAGTAGAGAACCACTGCCTCCGGTCGACATAATATCCCGCTTGGCCGGTCGACATATCCTCCTACCGGACTTAAGCGGCGGGCTCGAGCAACTCTCCTCTGAAGGCAGCACACCCGGGATGTGTCTTTTATTCCTATTAAAAAAGCTCCTTGACCCTTCAATCAAGGATAAGGGCCGCTCAGCGTACCCTCACCACTCTATTTTGAGGTTGGGTCGGCGAAGAAATTGGGATAGTTTTTTTGCAGTTTCTTTCTGCAGCTCCTCTTCCCTGTTTTGCTATCGGCATCTACCGGTGGTGTTTTCTCTTCCACCTACATTTGTTTCTTTGGGGAGGGATGCGCGGTTGATTCCATACTAGAGGGACGGTGGGATTGGAGACGCCAAAGCTAACAGAGAGGGGTGCGTGGGGTGATCTCGCGCATACCAAGAGGGTGAAAAAGAGCTCTGTTTGGTCTCCTGAAAACCAACCGACGAGGACGCTACCCACTTGGAATGTGGGCCCATTGGGTATTGGTAAGAAACCCGATCAAGTGTGTCCAAAGCTAGCGCCTCGGTAGGTTAGCGCTCGGCTGGCGGATTGGCAAAGGTGGTGCTGCCGGGCAGCTTGGTCAGTGGCCCGATAGACCAATGGTGGTGAGGGCATGCGAAGTACAGTCGGCCATGGATAATGTGGTGCAGCCCATATCCTACGGCATAGCGAAGGTGGGAGAAAAACCCACTGGGGCTGGGTCCCTCACTTCATTGCACCAGGGCAGCCGGCTCAACGTGTGTGAGGGGGGGGGCACGACAGGACGGATGCGCGTGCCGGTATCTTCTCGACATGCCCTGCGCTGGGTAGACCTCCCAATATATGGGGAGAGCGTCGCCTAAACTCTGAGTTCATCGGGCTGTGTGCGGTGGCGAGGGTGCGTGCGTAAGGCGTTACTCGGTTCATCCGAGGTGAGGCTCAAGGAGCAAAAGGCAATTATGACAACGGACACAAAGGGGAGGGATCCCTCCTACCGGGATGGCGTTTGGTCCTGCGACCCCATACGCCCGCCACCAGGGAGATTATGATGTTCCGGTAGGGCGACCATCGCGGAAGCATGGTCGTCAATGACCCCGGTGGAGTTCCGATCCGGCGTATTGGGGCCAGCTTACTCCCTCCGGTTATTCGTAACACGAGGCAGTTCGCTGGCCCATCTTCATCGGGTTGGGACTCTGCGGGAATACTGGTAAGAGTCTAGATCGCTGTACCTGCGAGGGTCCCAAAAGGGAGCGGGCCGCATCAGCCTGTATCGGAAAGATGTGCCTTGAAATACCTACCCCTTGTGGCAGGAAGACACCCTCAATTGTGGGACATTGGATAGTGTTGGCATTTCCGGGAGCACTAAAACACCAGTTGTCCATCGTGCTCTTTGGAGACGCCACCTGACCCGCGGAAGCCCCCCTGAGTTATCGGGGTTCTCCCTTTAGCGAGCCGAATGCTATCGGAATCGACGCGGAAGACTTATGTCCTCTTTTGTACCCGCGCCGCTCTCGTATCTCGGCGAGTGAGAGTGTATGACCGGGAAAGAGGGTAGCCTGGGTGTCTGGATACAGATCGCAAGTATCGGATCCCTCCATTAAATAGAGAAGCTCTATCGTAATAGATGCTGGAGAAGTAACGGGTGGGGCTAGTTTGCATTTGTTCGTCAAGATCTTGCTCTCCTTAGTATTGGCGAATGCTCCGTGGTGATTAGCGAAACTCGTGGGCATATAATGCTCGAATACTTGAAGGAGAGCATGACACTCCCGAGACAGATTCCGGCCGGGCCCCCACCCCGCCAGTCCATAGTAGCGTGGGGCGACATGCACGGTACCCTAGTTTTAGAATATCAGAGTCCCACAGAGCGTTGCCGGCCAAGATCTCGAGGAGTGGTAACAACCCTATGCGTATGTTTTAAGCGAAGAGTTTCTGGATTTCTCCAGGTTGCAGATAGCGTGAGGGCAGAATCAAGCCATCCCACAGAGCAGATATCTAATCTGAACACTTGTCAACCGAGGGGAATAACTACTGTTAATTCCATCATTTGACGAGTGGCGCCGATACGAACTGCAGAGTAGGGCGAGATATAGAGGTTGGAGCAGCAACAGAGGGCGTGTCTCTTCTCGCGAAGATAGAGAAGGGGGGGTGAGCCGCAGGGACCAAAAAACCGTGGAATATCTGGGAATTTATATACAGAGCAAGCGAGGAAGATGATTCTACGTTGTTCAGTCGCATGATAATTCCCCTGATGTGGGTAAAGGCTATCCTCAAGGGGTTTGCCATTGAGCTCGAGCTTCTCAATAGTATTTGAGGGTGAATTGCTATTGTGATTGAAGAGTGAGTCATGCTCGATTGGGCATAGTCAGGGTAAATCACCGTCCCTACCCTTCCCCTCCCACCGAGGATACGCACAATACTAACCACCCTATCACAAGGGGAGGAGAGGCTGTTAATTTCACATGACTTCCCTGGGATCATTTTCGCTAACAGGATCGGGGACAGTACCCACCACATATTATCGTTATATTATAGTATCAGAGCAGCCACCAGCAGGTTACCGTTCCCATGAGCGAAATCGGCCGGACCCTGGTGTACCCGCCTCCGAGACTGATTCAAGCCTCTGACGCATTTTGGATACAGTCGCACCCAGATATACTGAACGCAAAAGGGCCGTTCACTATAGGGATTAGCCAATAGCGAGGCCGGAAAGGCAGCCAACACACAAATCACAGTCTTTTCCATTCACTCCTCATTCACTATAGCCAGGTTCACTATAGCCAGATGCAGCTGTACATACTGCCAAGATATCGGGACAGCGCACGGGTATGTGTGAATAGGACGATATAAGTGGAACCACATTTTGGCTCGCGCGGGGTGTCCTTTGGGCTCTGCCCTCTATTGTTATCTATCATAGCTTACAAGAGAGTCTAGCTGCAGGACCGTAGGGCTAAGGACGTAATCCCGCCGATAACCTACGAGGATCATGCAAATATCACATCACGAGCTTCCTTGGAGCCCCGAAAAGAGCAGCAGCCCGAGTGACAGCCCGTGAGGACGGTTGTGCTCAAGCGGACGTAAGACTGGCGTACAATGTGAACCCAAGACGCCCAAGCTGTCTTGTCCCTACGCCCGGTATCCAACCCATCGTCTCTACAAACAAGCTATTCGAGAAAGGGTTACGCAGATTTCGGAGTGCAGATTGCCTGAGGTACAGTTGCTGTGCCCTAACTTGAATACAACCGCAGTGGGGAGTCTCAGACTGCTACTTCATCGTTGGAATGCCTACCACGATTCTGTGCAGTTTTGAGGAGTACTCGGGGTGCCCATGAATGCATAGACTGTCTTCCCTTTATCTCGCATAAATTAACCCAACAGCAGGCTGTTTTTTTTCCGGTTTTTATCAAAACCTTTGAGTTCACCACGGGAGTTCGTGACTCACATGCTAACCCGACGGCGGCCGGAGAAGATATATGCCCAAAAGTTCAAGAGCTCAGAAGGAAAGCCGGGGCTATTGCTTTACTCTTGCAAAACCAAGTCTTAAAGCCCATATTCTCCGCAATTCCTGGCCTTAGCGGAGTAGACGTGTCGTTAGCGCTCTTGTACCCTAGAACATTCCCTCCGCAACATCGTGTGTAAGCATCACCTCCAGTCAACACTCCCGCGCCGGGCACTACTTGGTCGTTGAGCCCATTCCAACATCACCACGAGGCGTGGTATAGAGAATGTTTTAGGTTTGGTTGGTTTGATCACTACACATGCTGGACTTCTAACGCCAGAGAAGTACAGGCAGTTGCCAGTGGGCCCTGCATCGGGATCGAATAGTACTTCCTTCAGCCCAAATGTAAGAAGATGGGTATTTGGCCAAGTTAGGAGCTACATAACATCCGGGATATCACTTGAGCTCTAGGGCTTCGAGCTCCGGCGCATTACTTGGGCAGAACAGCTATCTCAAGCGGTAGCATAGGTCATCACAGCCATCTTCACGATGATACCGGTGCTCTGTTTTCGGAACAACACATAAGGGAGGCGCTAGACTCTAGTCGAGTCCGAAATTGCCACTAGTCTAACTTGCTAGTCCACTTGTCCACAAGTATAATGTCGTGTCCCTAACTGTAATATCACGCTAAGGACGATAGGGTTCTACATCCGAAACCCCTTGGGAAAAAAATGGTCGCGTTAAATGCTCTTGGGCCGCCGACAAACTTGGCTATGATAACACCCATGCTATCATATCTCGGATATTGGTGAGCAAGGGAACTTTGCTCAGAAATTTGCTGACCGTTGGCCAACGCCCCGGCCGCCTAGTCGCCCGGATGTATGATGTTGTACGGTAGGTTACTTATGGTCTACCGGTATCGTTAGTATCCACAAGTAGGGAACTACGCTCAGGACGACAAATCTACGGGGTTGCCTAGAATATCCGGCCAAACAGCTTGAATTCTATCCAGAACCACACAGCCGCTCGATATAAACTAATGAATTCTCACCAGCCGTCTTGATACCGATAGAGGTAGACATCGCAATACTGATGATACACTTTGCCGCATAACGGTATCGGATACCGGTACTGTAACATTTTCCTTCGATCCCACGCGAATTCACCAAGTTAGGGGTTACATCTAACCATTCCGATTTTAGGAAGCCCGAGCCTACTATGATCGCCAAATCTAAGTTGGGGGGGTTTTTTTTAACCGCATTAGGGCAGTAACCCCCAGAAGGAAACACTAGTCCGGGGACTTGAATACCGACACTCCCGCTATCACACAAGCTAGTACCACACTCACACTCACCGCACAGCTCATCACCAGCATCATCATCATCACCACCAGCACCACCAGCAACAGAACCCCTCAAGCCCCTTAAAATACCTGATCATCCATGATCAGCCGAAGTCTTACTCCATGGCGACCCGAGCCACACAATTGCATGAGCCCGATACGGTACGGATCGACTGTAATTTTGCAGATCCCAACTTGCGGAGTGGAATTCTCCACGTCAGAAGTGGACGATGTCGGAGGATGCCGGGCCGGTATCAAGTGATCAGTAAATTAAGGACGTTTGTTCCTGATTCGGGAACCGGTACCCGTGGATAAGATCTCGGCGCCCTGAGGAAACCGTTCATATGGAAAGAGAAGTTCAAAAGATGCTGAGGTGCAGTTTCTTCACGGGTCGGCCGAGAGACAGGTCAATAGATTACATGACAACCCCTCACCCGCAAGCAGGGTGCACCACAGCACAGCATACGGTAGTATCATAAGTACTTCACAGTCCCGTGACATATCTGAACTTTGGTTGCGCATTTTGCACAAAAAAAAAAGAATCTTTTTTTTTCTTCGCAAGTTTATAACCCAGCCAGAAGCCATTCAGCCACAGCTATTTTTCTCTCCATGGGGCGTTTGGAGGTTGTGAGGGGCACGTCGGGATCCGAGGAAAAAAACAGTTGGAGCCTATGAGAACCCCCGGAATCGGAAGTTCCTGAATATAGTAAGTACGGTACCTTTTATGAGCCATAAGAATTCCAGGCGCTTAAACGAAATTCCAAGCCCTGCTACGGTACGCTAGTGAGTACAAGGTACAGGCCAGATGATTTCGTACACCTAATGCCAAGTATTTAGTGAAGTATGGTGCACAAATGAAAAATACCGAACAGAAACACAACACCACTATATTCCACTGAATAGGTATCGTGACCAGAGAGTGTTAACAAAAAAAGAAGTATAACCAACAGAAATATAGAATGATGAGGTTCTGTTTAGAAATATTGTGACTAAAATACATAAAGAAAAAGGGAAAAAAATATTTTAATTGAAACAGAACACCACCTTACTATAGGCAAAGATAGGAGCTCCTGTAAAAGTATTAAGATAAAAAGGCTGCAAGAAGTAAGTATGAATGAAGTACATGCCAGCGAGAAATTACGGATTTATTTTTTTCTAATACTGGTACTCATGGCTCCAATGCCTCTGCAATCTCCTCGAGTGCTTCAGTCGGCTGCTGGGTCTCGGCGTGCCAAGACCCCAATTCCTCAAGTTGAGCGTGTTTCTATTACTGCTTCATTAAGATCTAAGATCTGGAGACTTTGCACACACGCCTCATGGTTCTTTTGCCATATTGCTCAGGAAGTAGAAGTCGCTATTAGTACAGTCTTCTCAATCTGTAAGGCACCATCTACACCAAAAAGAGTCAAGCCCAGGCATCCAAAGGTACTCTGTACACCTATTCGCAAACAGCTCATTCATATCGCTACATCAAGGCAGAAGAACTGGTGCCTTCCATTTTCTGAGATTGCCACACTTGCTGGTATCACTGCTGGCCCACATTAGTTACACACAGCTTTTGCTTCTGAAGGGTACCATTGTTGTGTCGCACATGCTCGCCTCTACCTCTCCTCCCAAACTAACGAAAAGCTGTAACATGTTCGGGCCAGGCCCTAGTCCCGTAGTAGTACGATGGGAGCAGATGGCTTCTTGATCAACAAGAAGCGAGCACTGCTAACTAAAGGAGTCTTCGAACAGGGTATAATAGGAGATCAAAGAAGTAACCGTTCAACCAAGTATATTAAGAATACTGTCTGTCGAAGTCTGCTGTTTCTATCGTGGAAATCAGTGGTCTTTAAATACAACATATCACTAATCTCCAGTATGAGCGATATTTCAAAACAATGTGTGTATCAACCGATAGCACACGAAACAATACAAGTATCAAACAATACTGTGAAACCAAACATAAAACATTGTGTGTATCAACCGATAGCACACGAAACAATACAAGTATCAACCGATACTGTAAAACCAAACATAAAACAATATGTGTATCAACCGATAGCACACGAAACAATACAAGTATCAACCGATACTGTGAAACCAAACATAAAATAACCTAGTACCCGTACCGGTTACAAAAGCCTTTTGATTGGGCCTGGCACTATGCAGATTGGACGCACACAGATTGGCATAAGGTCATATGAAGTGACGAGGCTGCATTTAATGTTGGAGGACTCTCCTCAAGTGGTAGAACTAGGGTCACTCGGATGCCTGGTGAGGAGGACCATGAAGACTGCCTAGTACCGATCTTTCCTAAGCTGCAGACAGTTCTTGTATGGGTATGTTTTAAAGGTGGCAATAAAGGGCTATTGATAATCTGGGATAAGGAGAATTGGGGGGAAACAGTAACATCAGTCTCATTCACTCAGCATATTATCCCTAGGTTTTATGAATTTTGGCAACAACAGTCCCATCTTCAACTTGACTATGTTTATCTTATGCAAGATAATGCCTCCCCACATACAGCCAGCAACACATAGCATCACTTTAAGGAGCTTGGTATATGGGAGTATTTTATCAATTGGCCACCTTGCTCTCCTGCCTGCAATCCAATTGAGAACGTATGGCATCTTATGAAGCAATGGATTCAGCAGCGTACCCCATTTCCCACCACCAATAATGCCTTACTTATCGCAATACAAGAAGAATGGGATGCTATTACTTCTGAAGAACTTAGGTCTTTGGTAGATTCACTTACAACTCGTGTTCGTGAGGTGCATATTATTTCTACTTCTCATTAGTGTCATTTCTTCATACCGACTCAATTACCGTACTACCACTGCTACCGTACTACTACTGCTACCACTACTACTACCGGTATTTTTTTTTTCTGTTTCATAAGTTATCTTGTTACCAGCTAGTTTAGTACCTGAAGCTGAGATTAGAAATTTGGAGTTCCTTTTAGATCCTAATTGTGAACGGTGGATATTCAGGATACTAGTTATACGGGGATTTCTCCCCCTCTTCAACCTTTCACACTGTTATGCTCACCAGATTTCTTTTCTTCATTTTCCTTCCTTTTACCATTATGAGTATTCTTATCATTCTTCTACTTCGATTGGGCTTTTTTTTGCAGCAACTTGGGGTCTGACAGTCAATGGGGTCTCTTTTTTTTTTTTTTGAATTTGTATTACCGTTTTTGTAGGCAACCAAATATATGTCTCAAACATCCTTGTGTATTCTACCGTGTACGAAAACATCTGGCCTGGCACTTGTACCGTATTATGGTTTTACTGGAATTCTGACCCCAGGCCGAAAGGGAAAGGAATACTAGGATGCTGGTGTCTGACTCAGTATGTTCTCCTCCAGGCTTAGGTGGGGAGTTTGATATATATTTTTATAGGCTTCGTGGTGTAGTTGGTTTTAACACCACGGGATCCCCGAAACCGCTCAAAAGGTATCGTACTCGAGCAATCAAGCTTTCACCCTAAACCTGAATAGGGAGGCAGAAAATCAGTCTTTGGTTGAACACCACTACGCTATTAGACTCTGTGAGGGCTCAACGAGGCGGCACCCTCAGCGAGGCGTGGCATTTCTTGGCTAGCACAAACCCCAGAGTAGCGGATTCCGGATAGGTTTAGCTAGTATAAATTTATGATATTAAATAGAGTTGACCAGCTCTCGCTAGCCAAGTAATACCGTGCCTCGCTGAGGGTGCTGCCTCGCTGAGCCCTCACATGGCAACACAGCAAACACTTGGGCGGGCCGAACCGCATATCCCGCACATCCCACCGGCCCCTCCCGGGATCCATAGGTATCCAGCTATAGTGCCAAGAGTTTAACCAAAAGCCAAAAGCCAAAAGCAGTAGTGCGGAAAATCAAGGATGAGCCTGCCATTGGATGTTTATTGCGAATACATATAGATTCACTGCTCAAAACCTGACAACGAGTAATGGCTAGTGATGATACCACCAGAGATCTAAGGTGATGCAACTGGCTTTGGAGTCGCCATTCCATAAAAATTATGTCTACGCAAGTCAAGAAACTAGGTAACGTATTTTACCCAGTAATGGGTCACCCCCCAGT
Organism: Tuber magnatum; assembly: GCA_003182015.1. Lineage (NCBI taxonomy): Eukaryota > Fungi > Ascomycota > Pezizomycetes > Pezizales > Tuberaceae > Tuber > Tuber magnatum. Next base: position 966,311 of record PYWC01000038.1, read on the forward strand.
AATGGGTCACCATATAAAATTTCGGCACTGAGATAAAAAGTGAAATTCCACAACCACCATTTAAGCTACGCTTATGAAAGTTATGACAGCTATAGAATAAGAGCATACAATGATTATCAGAAAAGAACAAAACCTTTTAAAAAGAAATGGATATGGAATCCAGCAGAGTGATATTTTATGAGAAAATTCTAGTTCTCAGTTCAGGCTGAGGGTCCTGCTTCCCCACT
>PYWC01000038.1:983031-1048781 GCA_003182015.1 Tuber magnatum
GGGGGGGGGGGGGGACGCAATGGCTGTGATGAAAGCGTTTATGGAGATATTGCGGTCCTTGTTGAAATTGCGTATAGAGTATCGGTATTCGAGGGGTGCGAGAAGGGGAATGGTAGCTCGGCCTTAGGTCGTGCTGGGCATGGCGGACGCGTGGGGTTGTAATAGCACTACCACTCCCCAGTGTCCTGCCTCATCAGCACGGCTGAGTGGTGTGTTGCCATTGTTATCTGGTCTGTTGGGGTTGACGTCGTGCCGTTCGAGTAGTATTTTCACCACTCCCTCGTGTCCATTCTTAGCAGCACAAGAGAGTGGTGTTTTGTTTCCCCAACCTAGTTTGTCGGGATCGATGTCGTCCCGTCCGAGTAGCATTTCCACCACTTCCACGTGCCCATTCAAAGCAGCCCACACGAGAGGTGTATTACCCACATTGTCTTTTTGGTTGATATCACAGCCCCCCACCTCTACCAATTCGGCTACAATCTCTACAATCCCGAAGATGGATGCACAGTGCAGACCACTGAACAGGGGAATTCTATCGGGGTCGGAAGAGGGGAGATATAATTCCTGCCCTTTCAAGAGGATCTCAGTGGATACGTGGTTATCGTAGTCGTTAAATAGCTTCAGAGCAAGCGTTTTCGCGCAATCCGATAGGTCCCGTTTTGCATGGACTCCCCAATACAGAGAGGAATATTCGAGAAAGGGTGTATCTTGGAGATCGGGCGAGAGAGTGGCCGAAAGAGCCTTGACCTGCCTGGAATTTAGATAACTCAGGCAAGTCTCGGCCATCGCCGCCTGAGCTGCACCAAAAATCTCGGGATGAGCCCGGAGGTATTCTTGGAGGGTAAAGTGGATTAACCGGACCGTGGAAGCCTCCTTGTCTACGACAACGAGTCCTTGACAACAGGCTAGTAATGTCCCTATTGAGGGAACATTGTCGGTATTGAGATTTGGCGACCCTACTTCGACCGCTAGGGCATGGCAATGCCGAGCCTTGATTTCTCCCCACCTTGTCCTTTTATCCGACCCAACGTTGCATCATAAGCACCCCCTAACCCCAAGCCATCGGTCATTGAGTTGAGCTTTTGTCGCCTGCGATGGATTGTGGTTTCTTGCAGGATCGCATCGATATTCAATGAGACTAATAGGAATCTGGATATGAATCTGTCAGCGGATAATTCAAACTATCTGCTCCAGCGTCGTTGCTTCTACTTACATTTCAAAAACATCTTCTGGAATTCTCTTTAGGATGTCTGCCTCCAGACTGCTGTCCATCGCATCTGGTGTTGTGTCCTCGCCCAACCTGGTGTGAAGATATGTAACAATATCATCTCTCTTGGGACTTATGGGTGCACTCGTCACTCTCCCAGAAAGGCGTCTTTCGATCTCTGGTCGAATGTGCGGTCTTCCGGTCACGAATATCTGAGTGCCCGGAGAGTTCTGGAGAACTTGATCTAGCGAACCTAGAAGCTTAACTCGATTTCCTGCTACACATTTATCTAGAGCGTCGATGCATATGAATGTGGGCTCTTTGGAAGAGGTTGCCTGAAGCATCTTCACAATATCGGAAAGTCGCGGCCCCCGCCCACCAATGGCTTTCTTTTGATTTTGGTATGCTCGTGATATCTCCTCCGGGATCTCCTCCAATCCGCCGACCAGCTGTTTCAACAGGGCGCCCAGCATGCTCGTTGAGGACTGCTCCTTTTGGGCGGCGAAGTCAAAATAAAAACATGCAACTGTGGCATTTTGTCCTCCAGCCTGATCACACAAGCTGTCTATCGCCAATGAGCTAGTATAGCGATTTGTCAGCAACTTGCCCTTTGTCTTCCGTCCCCCGAGGTTCTTGCTTGTTACCTAATATATGTCTTGCCGACTCCCGGATCTCCGTAGCAAAACAAAACTGCATTATCGGGTTCACTTCCTCCACTCCCGGCGTGCCAGCTCCTAAATTCCTCGGTTTGCAAGAGCCATTCCCCTACATTTTCGACTCGGCGGTCTTGGATATCTTGATGCCGTGACCTCGGATCTAGCGGCGATAGCCAGGCCAGGATGTTAGATCGTTCATCGTCAACTCTAAAGTTATTCAACACGCTAACAGCCGTATAGCTCGTGTTCAATGAGTTGATGTTGCTACTGAAATATTGAGACTCTTTCTCTTTCTCGCGGGTTAGGTTATTGTAGATGATGGATAATGGAGCTGTTCGACCGTTGGTATTTTTAGGGGCTGAAGAAAAAGAGGGGTTTTTGTGGCACCTCATGGATACCTCCCGACCGCCCAATCAATCTCCCCCAAACTGCTCCCGACAACACCCTGCCCCTGCCTGCAAGTACGAATACAGTGCAGTGCGTGCCACGTCGGTACCCGAGCGCGAAATGCCACAACTCTTGAAGTGTTGGGTTATCCTGTATCTGTAATGCACTAACACCCTCGAGTCCCTGCGGTGGGCTCAGCTAACTTAGTATACTCCTATGAGCAAGTCCTTGGTGCGTCGAGCTTTTTTAGTGTATCAATCGAGAAGCTTGGGTATCACCTAACCCAAAGCATCACAGGATAGCTCTTCGCAATATCAGTACAAGCCGGAAAGTTCTTCCCGCAACCTCGCACCAAGTTTTGTGAACATAGGTCGCGTCCTTTTTAATATCCATCGAGACCGCAAAGTATTTGTATAGCAGTAGTACAGTACTCATACAGAGCAGAGCAGTGGTGTTACCGTGGGTCGCTAACACAATTACCACAACATGTTACACCCAATATCTCCAATGACCGAGGAGCCAGTTCATCAAAACCAAATGCTATCCGACAGCTGACTCAAGTAGCAATTCAAAGGGTATCATAGTTGAATATGCCGATGAGCAACTTCTATTAGAGCTTAGTATACCGGTATTTCGGGGTACGGGATTTACCGGCCGGCCGGCTGCCCTACCGTTGTGAGCTAGGCATCATAGTAATATGCTGAGTAATGCACGCCGGACGTTGGGTGCACTACCTGATGCACCTCGTGGAGGGCTCTCGGCGAGATACCGATATGCTTATTTCTAGTAAGTAGAGGCCTTACACCGAGAGAATACTAGTACTGTACTGTACACCCTGCACCTGGTCGCAATCAGGTCAACCTTAACTACCATACTCGAGTATTCAAAACAGCGCCGGCAAGAAGAATTAAAGCTGACTCATCTAAATTAGAGTTCTAAATTTATGATAAGTTGTGTCAGGTCACTTCACCGGCGAGACTCGAGAATGGGCCAGAATTTAAAGAGCGTGATGTTTTTTTTTTATAAACTAACTAATTCAATCAGGTTTAATGAATGCCCCCCAAGCCCAACCTTAATAATGATGACCGTAATGGTGTGCAAATGCCAGAAGAAGAAGAAAAAAATGCAGTAAAGTTAATAAACGATTGACATGAATCGAAAAATGCAACGAAAGAAGAGAAGAAGAAACAAAACAGTGTAAAGCGCGCCAAAATATGCAAATGCAACCTTCGCCCATGCCACCACCGCCAATCATGCAATGCTGAAATATAAAAACAAAAGAAAAGAAAAAATATATAATAAAACTCATAAACTTAACTTAGACACCGCATTTCCCCGGGTTATCAACAGGAACCCAGGACAAAGAAGACCCGAAGGCAGTGCACTTCAAATCCGTAACCCTATCCTCATCGCGCCCACAGACAATGTTGTTAACAGTGGAGCAGCGGGAGCAACCGGCCTGTCCAGTGAAAGGCTTTCCCGAGGGACAAGTAGACGGGGCCGCCGGAGCAGATGAACTGACACCACAGGCGCCCTGGTTATCGATAGGGATCCAGACGGCCATATTGCCACGCCGCGTGCAGCGGAGGTCGGTGGTTCTGTCCTCGTCGCGACCGCAGACAACGTTATTTACCGTGGAGCAGGTAGAGCATCCAGCCTGGCCGGTGAACGGTTTCCCAGAAGCACATGTTGCAGGAGAGGGGCTGGGGCTGGCGGGACTGTTGGAGGTAGAATCAACACCGCACTTTCCGGGGTTCTTGACGGGCACCCAGACCAAGCCGGTGGAGAAGCGCGTGCACTTGAGGTCTGCGATGGCATCCTCGTCACGGCCACATACGATATTACCTCTCGTGGAGCAGGTGGAGCAGCCAGCTTGGCCTGTGAAGGGCTTTCCGGATGGGCAGCTGGAGGCGGGTTCCGCGCGGGCCTTGAGATTCGTGGAGTCGACACCGCACTTTCCAGGGTTCTTAACGGGCACCCAGACCAAGCCGGTGGAGAAGCGCGTGCACTTGAGGTCTGCGATGGCATCCTCGTCACGGCCACATACGATATTACCTCTCGTGGAGCAGGTGGAGCAGCCAGCTTGGCCTGTGAAGGGCTTTCCGGATGGGCAGCTGGATTCCCCGCGGGCCTTGAGATTCTTGTAGTCGACACCGCACTTGCCGGGGTTCTTGACGGGCACCCAGACCAAGCCAGTGGAGAAGCGCGTGCACTTGAGGTCTGCGATGGCGTCCTCGTCACGACCGCACACGATATTGCCTTCCGTGGAGCAGGTGGAGCATCCGGCTTGGCCTGTGAAGGGCTTTCCGGATGGGCAGGTGGAGGTGTATTCCCCATAAGCCCCGGGATTCGTGGAGCTGACGCCGCACTTGCCGGGGTTGTCGACAGGCACCCAGGTTAAGCCCGTGGAGAAGCGTGTGCATTTGAGGTCGGTGGTTCTATCTTCGTCTCTGCCGCAGACGACGTTGCCCTCTGTTGTGCATTGGGAACATCCGGCTTGGCCTGTGAAGCTCAGGCCAGAGGCACACCCTGAAGACCGTTGCGCGCTGGGACCTGTTAGTCTTGTATCATAGGTTGTGCTCGAGGGGAAGGGGGGCATACATTGGCGCTGGAACAGCAGCTACTAGAGTAGTGCCCAGGACGAGGAGCGAAGAGATTGAGTTGAATAGCATGCTGAACTACAGATGGTGGAAAGATGAAATGACAATATGAAGGGATATGCTAATTTGATGGGGGACAGGGTAAAGAAAGGGGGGGAAAGGGAAAATAAGAGAAGAAAAGCGGAAGAGGAAGAGGGAAGGAAAGGATGAAGAGTGAAGATGAGAATGAGGATGGTGAAGGAAAAAAAAAGAGTTCACGATGGGGGAATCCCGATGCTATATATGCTCTTCCCCCTCCTCCCAGCGGAGCATTATCTGTATTCCTGATACCCTCAAATGATAGCACCATTTTGGCAATCACCGCGCCACACATTCGCTCGTTGTCAATGGGCGACCTCGGTGCTAATTCGCCAAAACCCAGGTACAGAGAATACTACTCAGCCGATTAGAAAATTGCCCCAAATGTGCAATCAAAATAGAGCCCCAAATTTTGTCCGAGGGATAGATAGGCGCTGACCTCAGCAGCTCGCTTCGTTCTAGAAGGCAAGATGTATAAACCGTGGAAATAAGGTTACGTTCGATCCTCGCGCTCCACACGGACCAATTACGATACCAGGGAACGGCGATGTGTCCATCTAAGACACCACGAGGCTGTGCACTGTGCACACCGGGGATTTCGATGGCGCACATTTCTCCTTTTTTTTTTCTTTTTCGGTAGAGGGGTGGGGAGAATGTGGGTGGTGGATGGGCGTCTATATGTGATTACACCGGGTACCGATATATTTCGGGGTTACTATTTTGTCTGTGTGAAGATATTGTAGTATCGCTGCATGAGGTATGCGGTGCCGTGTGCTGTGATACGGCACTCAGGGGTCTAATACGTTTAGTAAATTTATGATAGGTAAACTACCGGGACTGGTGGTGGAAAAATGGTTTACCCGGGAGATCTAGGTCAGCCGTATGGTAATTAAATCGATAGTATCATACCCCCGCTATTAGGGCTCTCCGGGGCCAGCAGAGCACTTACGCCGGTACGTCCGCTGCAACCTCACCTCCCTCAAACCCCAAAAATATCTTGCAGATGGCTGGAATAAGGTTACCGGTACGGTACCATCATTCCTTCCATATCTACAATGACGAGTGACCGTTTTTTTTCCCCAGTAAGGTTCACGTTTCAGATTTGCACGTCACCCGCTCCACCATAAATAGCGCCGAGACAGGCGCCACATACGGTCGTGCCTTACAGGGTCGCCAGGTGGATCGGAGAATTTCTTCATTGGCTAGAAGGACGTTCTCTTCGCCACATTGTTTATTTCCAAGCGAGGCTGTGTGGTTGAATGGTGTCTTGGCATGTGAGTGCAAACGACACCGGTAATAATTTTTGCCTCCGTGATAAAGGCGGTGGTGGTAAAATATTAATAATGACAATTTTGCTAAGTGATACTCCTGCTTTATTCGTGTGCACCCGACTTAGAACTTGGTCCGCGCCGATGACGATGTTCAGCACGATGGTTGAAGGCTGATGGACTTTAATTTTACGGGTGATAATTCGTGATCAGTAAACACGGCAACGACGGCTGCATGATATTATTTTCGCGCGTGTCTATTACTGTATGATACCATGATACTCGCAGTACGGTGCCCCACTTGGTCAGAGCCTCGATAGGTGTCCTGCAAGCGGTAAGATGGGCTAACCAACCCGCTCCGATAAAGTGCGATACTGGGTGAGCATCCTCGTAACCTCACTGCACTTTCACCTCCGGACATGGGAACCTAAACATAAATGTGCTTCTCCAGCGCAGAGTAATCAGCTTGTGAGAAATATCCAGCTCCTGGTGGCCAAGATTGGCTCTTCAGGTGACAACGAGTAAGGCCTTGCCTTCGGGAGTTCTCGCTTACTGTGGCGAGTAATATGATACAAGGTACCTTACTAACGTCGCTCGCATCAGGCATTCTCGCAGGTCCCTGGCTGAGGAATCCTGGTAACACCAATACCCGATGGGCACTATATGAGTAGATTTGCTAGAATTTAACCACTCAGGATGATTGAATGCTTAGTAGGTACGGATTATTATAGTGCTGGCGGAATCCACCCCGGAATTTTAAAAATCACTAAATTACTGGCCGCACCCGGAGGCCCGCCACCACCAGTATTAAAAATCCTAGGATAGTTCTCCGGCTCTCTTCCTGCATATCCTGTGTCATAGGCATTGCAATAAATCACACGATTGCTAAGAAAAACGTCGGGACCGCTATATGGACTAGTAATCTGCGGAAATATATCCTCGAGTTAAGGCCACTAGTTAATTTTTCGTGTTCGTATTTTTGGTAGCAAGGGGTGCATTTGTGTGGTCACCTGTGTCGAAATCGAGAATTGCATATTGGTCATTGTATAACTTTCTCTACTTACTGGACCCACATGCTCTAGCTTTCCTATGATCCATGTGGCCGAATCCAGGCTTTCTAATCTCGCAGATAATCCTTACTCTTCCCCAGAGCATCCACGTACCGGTAGCGACCTACGAGAGGTTGACAACGTTGAACTTTTAGCGCATCTAAGAATATAGACGCTAGGGGGGTGTGAATCCCACCCATCCTGCACTTCGTGTTAATCCGGTGAGATAGTATCCCAGCCAAGTTACCATGGACTAAAATAGTTGGAGCCACTAGGACATGAAGTGAATTGTGGGCAATAAAGGAAAAGTCAAGTCATATATCGTATATCGTCTGCTTGTAAACCTTTTCCCGATTTCCCTTCCCTCTTGTCTCTTTAGATGAGAATTTAATTCGGCAGGAGAAAAAAGAAAGTTCTCACAAACTATCAGTAGGGAGCGTTAGCTGCGAGTCACACACTTCCTTAATATAGAACTGCCAGCAGGCTAGTTCCTGGATGCCGGGAGCGGTAGTGGGTATTCGTCCCTTGTCGTCTGCGTCCCGGTCTAACTTTAGGCATCTCTCAGAGCGAAATGGGGAGAAAACACCAACTGGCCAAAAGTCACATTGACTGCCCAGGCCTCGCAAGTTTCCTCATGGATCAAAGATCCAGCAGCAGCCATACATTGGGAAGCACCAGCCATGCCACGGCTTGATAGACATATTAAACCTTGAATCCCCGGACGGCAGGGTATGACACGGCAGTCTGTTTACCAGTCAGCTATTCCCCCGGACCATAAGCCAAACAGTTCCAACCTCGCAGTCTCTCCATTAAGCCCACCAATTCCAATCGATCTAGGAAAATTATGACTTAGGATAGAACAGTAAGGTGCAGCTTGATAAGCTCCTTGGCGCATGGGAATCTAACTCTCCCTTATTAGCTAAACCATCATGGATATGAGCGCAGTAATACATCACAAGGTGGCACTAGCAATCTTCGGCCTTCGTACCGAGCAGTTTCCATATTGCTATGTCACATGCAGCGATAAAAACACTTCCACGCTCCAGTTTTATTATTGTGTCAAAGGTCTCCAGTAAGAAGGACCCGAAAAAAAACTATGGCCCCATGCACATGAGGTCAAGTTTATTTCCACGGATGGAAGAGTATTTTAAGGTAGAGTATATTGAGGATCCTGCCACTCCTGATTTGGCACGGACCTTCTGTTGCACTGGGCGATTGAATGCCGATCACGATAGGGCAGTGAGAACCACTACGTCCGTCCGAGGAGACACTTTGGTTAATCCGAACACAGCGCTGACGCAGGCTCACTACCCTCTGCCCGGCGCAATAGTCTAACACTGCAAAGTTCGAATACGAGCTGATTAATATTAAAACTCCCAGCCGCAAGCTTACAGGATCCCTCATATAGCTGCCATCCCATCTCCCACGCCATGTGCCGAGAATATCTTAAACAGAGAGGACGAGTGACGCGGGGTGATCCACAAAGAGCTAAATCAATCCCTCCACTTGAGAAGGAACTCCGAATATGACTTTCATCATTGGTAAATCCTATTCTCTCGCAGGACCGCATTCTACCCACACAATAGGGCTAGATCCCAGAGGAAGCGCCCGCTGGTGCTTCGCTTTGGATCCAAGCCTCACATGATCTCTAATCGGGGGGGTTGGGTCACCACTCAAAGTCCCATCTCCTTCACCTGTACCTTGTTGGAAATAAAGAACCACTATACTGCCCACTTACTATATGGGGCTCTCCTGAACTACCTATTGACAAAGTCAAGTCGTCGGTACACTAACAACGTATCGTTGTCCGTTTCCACTATGAATCCAATTTTCGAGTTATGATACGAGGCCAGATGTGATACTTTTCCGGGAACAGCGTGTGCCAACTCGGGCAAAAGTACACCTTACATCTCTTTCCATCTTGTGGAGAGAGTAGGCCCTGTAATGGTTATTGGGGATTTCGAACTTACTTATTTTAAAAAAATTTCACCGGGATCACAAACCAACTGCCTTAGAAATTTCATCCTGGGGGACGGGCTATGATGCGTACGGCTGCTGCGGTAACTAAAACCTATTCTCAATCACGTCAAAGAGGCCGCAAACGCTCAAGATTCATCAAACTGGTTGATCTAATTTATTTGGTGATTTAATTTCTTCAGGTATCTTATAAGTTACCGGTGTTCTCCCTCATCAGTCCCGTCTCTAGAGACTTACACGTTTATTCATCCGCGCGAGACCCCACCACAAGCTGGTTCTACTCAGCTTCTATCATTTGCATTCGTTTCTTTAGTTTGCGGAGCTCCTCCCTCATCCCAGGATTGCTGGGTTTGCGAGATTTATGATCTTCACGGTTTGTCCTTAAGAATAGCATCTCTATCGATTATCTAGTTCATCATTTCTGCAGTGCTCCATTTACACTCATCACATTCCCACCGCTCCATCCTCTGATACCTCCTCGAAGCATAGGGACTCCACATACCGGAAACTGACAGTATGTACGCAAGGCTATCGCCTCAAAGGAACTGAGAGGAAGAAAAGCAACAAGTCTCCAGCAGCGCCTTCCCCCTCCAGGAGTCGCTGTTCTGCCACACCGATACCGAGACTCATTCTAAACCATCCCTTCTAATTTTTACTTAGAAATGACAAGACGCTTCCCCCAGGCCCCGCCAAACCTAGAGAAATCCAGCGCCTTCACCAATCCAGGGAATGATTCTCCTCAAGGGCCTCTCCCTAGCGGCAAAAAGGTCCACCCGTTCCTCGCGGTATATCATAACCTAGCCTGACATGCCCGGAGAAGGGGCAGGGGTAACATGGAAGGGGGGACAACGAACAGAAGGGCTCAAGGAACAGACCAAACAATATCGCCATTTGCCGAGAGATCTTTAGTGTATTGTTCGTTGAGCCCCCCCGTTCGTTGTCCCCCCCTCCTATATTAGCATGTTGAGGTAGTGAAGGAGGAGGGGGAGGGGACAGCGCATGCCACAAAGCCGTTACTTGCTCATCGGCCACATTCACCCATCCCCTCTCGCCCACTCCCGGGGGAATGACACCGGAACCGGAAGTTGAAAGGAAATTAAGTGTCGCATTAACTATGTGCTGGCTCTTGGCTCTATTGCCCTACTATTTCGGGGATGGGGAGGACACTTGTAAATGGGTGAAGCCTTACGGCTCTCTAATCGGGGTGGGCTGCCACGACTCGAGTTGATCTCACCGGGCACGTAGCAGGGCCCCATCAGTTCCAGGACCATCGGGTCTTATGCTGCTCACTTCCTAGGGCACCGGTAGGCGGCTTCCCATAGGTAGACTTCCAAATAGCCAGATCCCCCCACCAACACCAGTGAGCAGGAGCAGGACATTCCCACATCTTTAAAATGGGGGTGTTCTTTTCTTTCTTTCTTTTTGAAAAATAAAGAAAAGGGAGGCAGTATTTCTCGCCGCATTCCTCGATAGCAGCCTTTTAATGTAGGGATAGGGACCTGAAATTCAGGGAATTCGCTCTAATCTGTTCTGGGAAGTCATTCAATACCGGCATTCTGGACTCATTTTTTTCTCTGTTTTAGAGCTTTTTAGCATTCATCCCGTTATTCGAAAAATTCCAAATTTTCAAGTCCCCGCTCCGTGCAGATTGTGTGATGCAGGCCAAGAAACAAGAGATTTCAACTCAGGATTCGTATCTTTCGAATAAAAAGCAATATGTGCCAAATGCCTACACCGGTGTTAGAGGCATTCAGCCCGGTGGTTGGAAAACGCTTGTGCAAGTTTCCGAACTGGAAGACTTTGGTGTGTATAACGCCTCTTTTTCATGATATCATATAGTACCGGTAGCAAAAGTTAAATTTACCGATCTGGTAGACCCGATCGAAACTTGACACTCGACAGATGTTTTTTCGACGGCGAGGCTGAGTGCCCCTATCGCGGGATCTACCCAATAGCCCGGGTAAACCGCGGTTACCGGTAGGTTTTTCCCCTCTATAATGGCCTAAATTTTAACGGCCCGATCATCCAAGTACGAGTACATACGGTACGTTTCATCCGAGGATACAGATTTTGCATGCTGTAGGATGCCGCGGAGAAACAGAGGAAACCTGGCACCGGGTTTGAAGAGCGGTCGAAGGGAAGTATGAGGAGTATTCGCATGCGGCCCACGCAGACACAAGCAAGGTTGCCAAGGCTGGCACTGGTATTAGGGAGGGTATTCTAAGCGATAGGGTCGATTATGGACTTGTTGTTCAAGTGGGGGTTTCCGAGAAATTAATACCTCCTACTTCATACGTCAGCACTCGTGAATAAGCGAGGTAGATGTTGGTAGCGTGCTGCCAACAGAAAATTGTCCCCCTAAAAGCTTATTTTGGCTTCCCGAGGCTCCCCCGAGCGGGTTACTTATCCTCATCCTCTTGAGTCTGATATAACCAAGTTATCGGCTTCGGGATCGGAGCCGGCATGGATGGCACCGGGTCGGGATTTCGTTAAGTATTCGAGAAAACGCTTGGCTGTGTCCAGGGTTGCCTTGGCGCAAAGCCGTAACAGTGTGACGATGATGGGGCTGATAACAAGAGCTATCGTACAGGGGGCTCGGAGCACAGTTGTATCATAGCGGTGTTCAACGTGCATAGGATATGTGACAAGCTGGCAATCCACACACAGAGAAGGAGTGAGTCGTGCTCGACGAGATAATTTTCCAAGTGCTTATGCACGAGAAATCAGGCTCTCTTGAAAATAATCGTGGATGGTGGATGATGCACGGCGGGGAAAGTCGTTTTCCTCAAAGAAGCACTCAAGCTGACGGCCACAAGAGCCCCAAGCCTTCCCCACTAAACCCACTCAGGGTCGAGCGAGCGGTGATCTTATCAACAGCATTCATCGCGCGGAAGCGTTGTCAGCGCGAGCCAAATGGCGTTATAAACCCACGCCCCCCAAGCGCGATTGGGGGCCCGATGATATCCTCCTCCCAATCCCATTGGCAGCCTCCAGTTTTCTGTAGATGGCAAGGTTAAGTAGAAGCTCATCTCTGATGCTCCGTCTGTCGACCGAGAGAGCTCCTCAGCTCTCAGTGACGTCTCTCACAGCCTTCCGACCCAGTTGGGGAAAGTCCATCCAACCACTTCTCCTTACGGACTCCGCGTTCAGGGCTTGGCGTGGGGTTGGGGTCGGCAAGTGCCACCCTGTGTCCCCGTCACTCAAGTTCTCCTTCCCTCTTCCTTCTAAAGCTCAGTTCCTGGTAAACGAACTTCTTTTTTTTCCTTTCTTCCTGTTCAGCAGAAGACACCGGTTTAAACCGTTGCAAACCACCCACGACCTCCCGTGAGTGAGTGAGTATCCGTGAGAAACCGAATAATCCTAATTTTAAAATGTCTTACGATCCTCGAGCCACGGATGGGGCATCGCCGAGTGCCACCTTTTCAACCGTTCCTCCACCTGCAACCGGTGCAACGGGGGTTCCTGGTAGGTTCTTTCTCTCTCTCTCCGATTCTTTGGTTTCTACTCCCCCCCTTCCTTTCCCATCAGTCCCGTCTCTAGAGACTTACACGTTTATTCATCCGCGCGAGACCCCACCACAAGCTGGTTCTACTCAGCTTCTATCATTTGCATTCGTTTCTTTAGTTTGCGGAGCTCCTCCCTCATCCCAGGATTGCTGGGTTTGCGAGATTTATGATCTTCACGGTTTGTCCTTAAGAATAGCATCTCTATCGATTATCTAGTTCATCATTTCTGCAGTGCTCCATTTACACTCATCACATTCCCACCGCTCCATCCTCTGATACCTCCTCGAAGCATAGGGACTCCACATACCGGAAACTGACAGTATGTACGCAAGGCTATCGCCTCAAAGGAACTGAGAGGAAGAAAAGCAACAAGTCTCCAGCAGCGCCTTCCCCCTCCAGGAGTCGCTGTTCTGCCACACCGATACCGAGACTCATTCTAAACCNAGCCCTTCGTCCCGCTCATTGACCCGCGGCTCGCCGAGCGAGATGGGGATGTCGACAGCAGGGACGGGGACACGGCGACGGCCACTGAAACGCTGCTCCAGACGCCCGTTTGCAATTCGCACGAGGCGCTGTTGACACTTATTGAGGCGGCAGGGAGGAATGCACCCTTGTCCACTGGCGGGAGATCGCCTAGCGACACGGATGGGGAAGATGAGAAGGATATCGGTGATGGCAGGTCGCCAACCACACGAAATGGGGTTGGAGTTCGGTTCTCCTCGGCGGACGATAACAATTTCTCCCCGTATGCTCGCAGGCGGGCGGGAAGCAATTCTACTACTTCCCCTGGAATGCAGGTTGGCCGGCCGGGGACTGCTAGGAGTCTGAGCATTAGCACTATCCACGAGGATAAAGATGGACTGGAAAAGGCTATTCGGGTATGGAACGGGTTTCGGTTTGTCAAGGCGGGGTGGTTCACTGCCAGGGAAGCAATTCAATATGTTGAATAGTAAACCCCCACATTTTTTTTTTTTTACCCCGAATTGGGACGCGTGCACATTTTTTTCTGACTCGGGTGATAAGTTTTTACAAACATCTACACCCGTTGTCACCGACGCTAACCTCGCCCTCTCTGCAACACATCTCCCACCCCAGTCACCATCCCTCACTCCTTCGCTTAGAACCCTTCCTGACAACCATAATCCTTCTGATAACATCACGGTACATGGTCCTCTCGGGCCCAGGGGGTCAATCAAGATCGTATGCGATCCACGATATGCTATGGCGCGAAGTTCGCGGCGGATGCGAAGGGCTCATGTGGGGCGGCGGCTGGGGCGGTCTTGGCACACCGGGTAGCAACAACCACTCGCACACACGCAGCGCGAAAGTAGCGCGCGGGCTCCGCACACTCGGGACAGTGGAAGGTTTACTGATACTCACAGAGTGGCACGTCCGCGGACTGCACTTCCCAATGGACGTGGAGGAGGGCGACTGGATGGTGGATTCGTCCGGTGGCGAGGAGTGCGAGACTACGCACACCCGACGGAAGGCGCGCAAGGGTGGAGGCGTGGTGGAGGGTCTGAGCGACCGCATCGAAAACATACTCGAGCCCGCGTATCGCAGCGACCGGATGAGTTGGATGTTGTTGGGCAACGCCCTGGCGCTGGCGTACGAGCTCGGCGTCTTCGACGAGATAGACGAGCCGGCCTCCGTCACCCCCGCGCACCTTCCCCCCATGGAACCGCCCCCGCCGGACACGGGCTACCGTCTCCGCTTCCAGAGAATACAGAAGCTTCTCCTCGTCTATGTCCTCCAACTCGCCTCGCGCCTCGGCTGGACGAGCATGATCCCGCGGCACATCACTCAATCCGTCCGGCATCAGCTCAACTCCGCCGGCGCTTCCCCCGCCAGCGTGACCATAACTGGCCGCTGGGATAGCCAGGATGAGCTCCAGGACGTGATCTTTCACAGCTGGGTTGACCTAACAATGCTGATGAAGTCCTCGGCGGAAAAGCTCTTCCCCTCGCGCCGGGAGACTAAGAACATCATGCGGACGGGCCGCTACGTGGAGCTCCTGGAGTACTTCCAGCCCAGGCTGAAAGACTGGAAGCGCGACTTTGACACCCTCAACCTCCCGAGTCCAATCCACCACATCCTCAGCATGGAGTACGAACACGTAAGGTTTTACATCAACTCGCTCGCCCTCCAGGCGGTCGTGGACCGATGCACAGTGAACAACAGCACGAAAACCGCAATGGGGCAGGTGAACACGAAGGACGTATCTTTCATAAAAGAAGTCGTCGACGCCTCCCGCGCTCTCCTATCCTGCGTCGTGGACAAGATGTTTCCTGGGGGATACCTCAAGCACGCGCCGGTACGAATCTACCTACGGATTCTGGGCGCGAGCATGTTCCTGCTGAAGACTCTCGCGCTCGGCGCGAAAGAGGAGGACGTCACGACCAGCATGGATCTCATCCATGATACGATACGTGCACTCCGCTTCGCGAGCGTCGACGATGTGCACCTTGCACTCCGTTTCGCAGATTTGCTAGAGACATTGACGGATCGGATTAGGTCCCGGTTCATCAGGATCAATCCTACCAGCAACACAACTACTAATGCTACTGCCGGTACATCCGCAAATACCCCGCCACCGCAGGCTGCGTCGCCGAAGGCAGGGGTTAAGATGCCCCCGCCTCCGACTCCGGGCATGCCGCAGGCGGGGGGAGGGTATGATTACGTTGGAGCGGAGATACATGATGCTGAGTTCATGCTCCATGGGTATGACGATTGGCTGGCGCTCCCGCTCGATCCCATTATTAGTGCCGGGTTCGATGCCGGTGTTACACAGAGTCAGATGGGCGTTGATGTTGGCGGGGTGGATTTGTTGGAGCTGTTGTTGGCAGGGGGTGGTGGTGGGTAGGGGAAAGGCGGGGGTTTGGAGTTTCCTTTTTGGTTGGCTGTTTGACTTGGTTGTATAATATTAGCATTTTGGATATGAAGTTTTTATACGCCTGCCCTTCTCTTCTCTTCTCTCTCGATCCCCCCCCCCTCTTTCCCCCTTCTTCACCACTCTGTCTGGGAGTATCTGTCTATCCGGCTGGTTATGCGAATTTACTTCTTGTTTTCTTTCCTTTGTTTCTTCAGTGATCACTGGTGCGTTGGTTTTGGTCGTTTGGTTTTTGGCAGGGGCGAGGGGTATGCGTTACATTACCGGTGCTGTATATGATGAAGTTAGCTGATGATTGTGGAATACGATGGGATGTCTCGCTAGCTCTATGGAATCCCATGCAGACGTGCGTATTGTAAACAGTGTCCGAGCCTGTCCGGGCCTGTGCTAGAGTCTAGGATGGGTATTATACGTTAGCTGATACCTTGTTTATACTTGGAAGTCGGCGCATCCCACCAATGCCGAGGTCGAGATTCGCACGTGCTGCCGGGAAGAAAGTAGACTGCGTGTCAAGGTTACGTGGGGTTCTTGTGCTATCAGGAGATACATTTTTCCCCGTTGCTTGGTCTGGTACGGTAGTACAGTACCTCGCCGAAGAGGGATTTTCTGGGTTGTTGCGCGCGTGTTGCACGAAGGGTTAGACACGAACTACCGGTAACAATGCTGGAAGGTACCTTTTGGATCATGGAATGAGTCTTCACGGAGGGGTACTGCATGCCGTTATGCAGTCCTTTACTTGTACTGTACTTCTAGTATTAGTTGACCACTTTTGGGGTATGATGCAAAGCGTCTCAAAGGGGGACCAAGGCCGTTGCATCCTGTAACGCCACTTATCAATCAGGGTTCAGGGTTTTCTGGTTAAAGATGGCACAGGGGTGAAAAAAATAGTGGGACAACAGGTCTTGGCCCTCCCCAAGATATCGCAAAACAAGAACATAATTAAAAATTAAGAAATGCATAACCAAATAGAACCCAGAAAAATATAACCAAATAAGAGTAGATATGACATATAAGAACTACCAGCCAGTTGGTCCTCCATGCCTCCTCAGAAGTGTAGCAATCCTCCTCGGCATTCCATCGATCCATCTATAGATTCTCCTCTATGGCAGGTCCTCCCATACCCTTTGAGCAAGGGTAATAACCTAATTGCGAGCATGGGGGCATAAGCATCGGTCTCAGAAAGCTGCTCTAAACTTGATTTTCCATAGAGCCCAGACGTTCTCTATGGGATTTATATTGGGTGAGTGAGGAGCCTAATCCATTCATTGAATAGCAGCAGTATATCGAAAACGGCGTGTATATTGGGATGTATGATACAGAGCACCATCTTCAATGGTTTGAGCACCTGTCTCCATACCACTGATAGCTGCATAGAGAGGAAGAAGATGGGGAATCATGATCTCGTTGACATATTGGAATAAATTTAAACCGAGCTGATCTCTCTTGCTTGTTCATTCATTTTCGGTTCGTTTTCGGACAGGCACTAGACTAGTATGCCCAGTACTTGAGAAGGTAGCAAAGAATTGGATCGTGAGTGGCTCACCAAGAAATGTAGGTGCAAGGTGCTGTGGCTCGTATTCGGTGCCAGGCTTTTGTTGGACCTTTGAGTAGTATTTACTATGCCTGACTTGAAAAAAAAACTTCTTCTGTGTAAACATGCTGTCGCTACCACTCCTTTGACTTTACGCGGTAATGGCACCCAAACTCCTTCCTCCGCTGCCTATTCTGAGGTGAAAGCCAGGGCTTCTGTCTACAGACTTGGACCCAGAGATACTCAGATCATAGAAGATCTCCAATTAGCCTATCCGAGATATCAAGTCCTGAGGCAGCACGTATCTCGGCAATTGTTGCATATGGGTTTTGCATAGCCAAAATCTTTACATGTTGTCGGTCTCTTGCTAATAGTTTCTTAGGCTGGCCAGTGTGTGGTTTCACATAGATAATGCCTTCATTTGCAAAGGTGCTCACAACCTGATGAGCTGTGGATTTTGGAATATCAAGTTCATTTGCAATTTGCCGGTAAGTCTTGCCTTCTGCATGTTCTTTTACAAGCAAGACCTTTTCCTCTGTATACAAATGCCTCAACTTCGGTCTTTGGTGAGAAGACATGTTGTATTGTGCATGTAATCTAAAGTTGACATTGAGCAGGGTGCGATGAGATTCCCAGTTTGCCAAGACACTTGTTCCACTATTTTTTTCACCTCTGTGGATGGTATTTGTAGTATAGAAGTTCGATTCCTTATTATATCAAACTTTTTCACAATTATTTTAAATTTAAACCTTTATGGTACAGAATGTATTAATAAACAAGTAACCTTTGTCTGAATGTTTATATAAATACAAAATATGATTTGAAATACTACTACCATATTGGATAAATATAATAAAAACTTAGAGTGTAGCCTGAATTGAACATAGAACCTCTAAAATATGTTTCTAGAATTTGTAACCCTTTACCCTGATAAATAAGTAGCGTTACAGGATACAACGGCCTTGGTCCCCCTTTGAGACGCTTTGCATCATACTGCCGGGTTTCTCATGATACTTTCCCCCGCAAAATTCGGGTCGCATGAAGTAGGACTTCCGGATGTTACTTTCATGTGATTATTCGGGGAAGGGAAATGGCTCTGTAAATTTTGTATCGTGCAGTACTCGCACTCGTGTGCGGTTGCAACGCATTACTTGGTTTGGTAGACTAAACCTCTTGCCTCCCTGGGCCTGTGCGCTTGAGTGGACGGAATTGGCCCATACGGCTCTCTACTCGCTCAAATTTCGGGCCTATCTATCGGGGGGGGGGGGAAGCCTTGACAGCGTTATAGCCTTTCGGTACCGAGGATGCGCAACACCTTCAAGCATTGCAATTCCCCACCATAGTCCTCCCCGATTGCGCGTGAACGTGAGCTACAGACTACGGGGCAATTACTTGTCCGGCGGTGGTATGGCGAAGTAGGGAGGTGTGCCCGGTATGATAGCTCAGTGATAGGCTGCATATTACCCGGAGGTTATCGACTGGACCGAACTACTGTAGGTGGAGGGCCTAAAGGGGGTGAGGTTTCTGCGCTGTACCGGGTATCAAGGGTAAGTCTGTCGAACTCCCTCTGGTTGGCCCAGCGGCCTCTCTCGGCAATCAAAGAACTGGATTCTCTCTAGCCACCCGACAAGAGTTCGAACAATCAAAATACATTCGGCACCTATATCCAAGAGTTCCACAGACTTTTTTCCTTCGCCAAAAACTGGTGTGGGGGGGGGTGTAGGGTGCCGGGCGCGTCGAACATTGTGGAGGTTGAACTTTTGGCGATGCTTTTGGCACTCTCCGTGGTGGCGGATGATGGCGGTGGTGATGTGGTAGTCTTTTCGGACTGCCAGGGGGCGATCAGGTTGATTGAAGGGATGTCACCGACCGGGTTGAGAGCTGGGGTGTGGGATCGATTTGCGCCGATCTTGGATAGGCTGGGACATGTGGAAGTGAGATGGGTGCCGGGACATGTTGGTATGTTGGTGTAGGGTGGAATGAGGAGGCAGACAGGTTAGCGAAAGGGGCAGTGGGAGCCAAGAGGGTGTCGTGGTTGGGAGGTCCAGAAGGGTTTGGCTTGGCGGCAGACGGGGATGCGAAGGTGCGTCGAGGTGGTGATTGGAAGAGGTGGGTGCTGGACAACCCTCACTTGCCATATGTCGGGATACCGAGGGGGTCCAGGCACGTGAAAGGGATGAGGCAGATGGATATGTTGGTGCTTGTCACGTTGCGGGCGGGAGTCCTGGTGAGAGGACATGAGGGCTGCGTTGGTGGGGAAGGGAAGGGACATTTGGTGGAATGTGGTCGGTATGTTGGGGGAAGGCCGGTGGTTAATCTGTACGAGGACAAGAACATCGGTACTTGGATGGGGTGGTGGCGGGGACATGATCACCTTGGGATCGGCATACCTGTCGGTACTATGGCGGTGAACGATTGCCGGGTGGTCGCTGGGAACCCGTTTGACAGGACACTTACGGTGTTAAGAGGTGGGATGCGGGTGGTGGTCCCGATGCCGAAGACCCAGGTGGTGGAAACGAGATGCGAGGATTGTGGGTGGATGCACCGGGGTGTGTGTAGGGTCCGGAAGCTGAAGATTGGCACTGGGTTCTTCTTTTTAGGGCCCAGTGGCCCTTGTGTATGTGGGGAGGTTGTAAGGAAGGGGGATTGGAGCGTTCACTGGAGGCGCGTGGATGGCTGTAAAAAGGAGATCGAGGATGCTTTTTGGGGGGCGGTGCAGGATGCGTGGGATGGGTTGGGAGAGGATGTGAGATTGGCGCTGGGGGTGAGGGGGACGATCGCTAGGGATGCGTCGCTGGTGACGTGCTGGGGCTGTGGCAAGAGCTACAGTACCTAGGCGGGGCTGGTGAAGCACTTTGAGAAACGTGGGGCGTTGGCCTGTAGGGAAGCGACCTATGTGTTGTTTTTAGGGATGGGATTTGTGCGAGTGGGAGATTATGGGGACAAATTGTTTGGCGGATGGTGTGAGAGAGCTGGGGTGGAATTGTTGGGGGTGAGGCCGAAGACGCATTAGTCCCGGACTTGGCTGGTCCGAGTGAGCGCCGGTGACCGGTCTATTTTGTTTAGTTTTGTGTTTTTGGTTGATTTTGCGGGAGGAGGGCAGCGAGATGGGATGGCCCATGGTAGTGTTTTGCTAGCGGATGCCGGATAGGTTTAGCTAGGATAAATATATTGGATTAAGTGTAGATCGGCCTTGTAGCTGCAGAGGAAAAAAACAAACAAGAAAAAACGGTTACACTCGTGGTAATTTCGACGAATCAGCCATACAGTGGTTCGACAGACTTTTGCTCACACCCTAGTACTTTCTGATCCGGGCATTCCACCATAGCAGAAGAATCCCCCAATACCAGACGAAGCGGCACTAACCGTGGCATACCGGCAATTCCCACCCCCATAGCATGATAAGTGCTGGGGTAAGTGTTTGGGTTGTCGTGACGCTTGCAAAACTGGGTGCCATTGGATGCCACGGAGATTCTGAGGCTCTTCTCAATTTTTGGCTGTATGCAGTGCCAGTCCGTTTTGCAAATGTCGCTGCATCACAAATGGATACCGGTGTCCTGGTAGGTTACTGTAAGCCCACCGTGGTCGAGCTTGAGTGCACTTGACTGCACACTCGTGGCGTCGAGGAGTATCTATCATACTCAAAAGGAGCTAAGTTTACTATTGCATACGGCCTGGATCCAAGCTGAAGTGCCAGATTCTGGCGGTATGTATTTTAACAGCAGTCCTTTTTAAAAACTCTTTGACATTACGAGCACTAATTTACTGGGCCTCTTTCAGGTCCGGCTGCTGGTGCTACAGCTGTTTTACTCGTACAATGCGACCAGCTTTAGTCTTGAATATAATTTAGGTCGCTCCGAGTCGTCTGGAATTGCCTAGGTTTTAAATATTCCTGAATACGATAATAATGAGTGGGGCGGATTACCATAGAATCCGGAATGATCCGCCACGAGTGAGATTAGTGTAAACGTCCTGCTAAAAGTTCCCTTTCTAAATCGGGCAAGCCAGGGAAGGCGAACCGGAGAGGGGGGGGGGCTTATTTCAAATGTTACCGTGCATTAAAATTCGAAATCGCCGCCTTGCGAAAAAAAAAAAAGGTTGAATCTGGGGCTCTACTCGTAGGGGTAATTGACGTATGATCGGGCTAGTGTGTGCAAGATGTGATATAGGTTGTGCACTTTTGCGGCGCCGTCCTCCCAAGGCTCCATAATCAAGCAAGTAGTTAGGTAAGCGCTGACGGGGTCGATGCTGTGCGAAGCTAGGCAACCCGAAAACGGGGAAAAAGTGATAAGGTCCTCCTTAGTCCAATTTATGGAGACTGGTGTTTGTGGTGTCTCTGTAGGATACTGGCAAATTATACGGTGGTACTGTACTAGTTTGATTTGGTATCCGCACCTGTAGAATTGAATTGGGATTTGCGTTCTATGAGCAGAGGTTGAGCTGGACACGAGCTGAAGTCCATCGGTCCAATTAATACGGTCCAAGTGCGGCAGAATGCTGTACCGAACGGTACAATGGCGGCTTGCAATCACCGTATTCCGGTACGCAATACTATGACGCTATGCCACTCGTATAGTCGCGTAGTCCGATGTGTCGGCTGCATCCCTCATCAATCGATATTTATATATCGCCCCCCCGCACGACAATCCTCGAGGCACATTTCTCAATCCATTATGCGCCCCGCCCCACTATCGCGATTGTGTGTTTGGTGTGCGCCCTATCACGTGGGTGTTAATTGTTTGCACTTTTTTTTGTCCGGATTCTGATTGTGAGTGAGGGGATTGGGTTGGCTTGTTTGATTTTGCTTTTTTGGTGGAATCGAACGTGCGAACCGCAAGAGAGGAGCGGGCGGTTTTGGGGGGTGCGGGAGTGATTGATCGTGGTGGTGGTGAGTGAGTGTTTGATAGGATTCTTGTTGGTTTAAAGGATTATGTGCTGGTGCACTTGGCGCACCGGTAGCTATTCAGGATGGTGCCGGCCCTTGGAATCAGCCCTGGTTTAGGTGCCGTCCAGAATTAGGACGCCGGTTCTGATATGGTAGGTGACGCTACTGCTTTGGGCAATATACTCGAGTATTGGTATGATATTATCATATTGCGGTTCCATGACGAGCTAAACATTTTCACACCAACAAGTGCCAACCCTCAAGGGCTACCCAACATTTACCCTAATTTTTGAGAGCTATGGTATCATACTACGGTAGGAGCGCCGCCTCTAAAATGAAATCCGCTCTGTGTATACGGTATGCCCTTCGCATGAATTAGGATTATTATATAGAGGAAACAAGTAAAATAGTAGCACGCGATGGGGCTCGTTCTGTGGGGGATTGGTTCGCCAAGGTTAATCCTGGTGTTGTGTGGTGTCGCACACTACTGTTGGTATCGGTATGTTTGCCAAACACCGGTACCCCAGCGCAACTGGCCATGGGAATTGACACCGTAATCTGGGAGGGACTAGGCTACTAGAATTTATATACGGGCATGGTGCTGGGCACTTGAAATCAGCCATAAACCAACTCAATAGTAATTTTCGCAAATTTCCAACCACAACCACATCTTTAAGAGGATATAGCTTCACAGAAACACTTAGATGGTATCCTTCCCTAGTTCTATGTTCTCCAACTTTCAATAGGAGTAATATTCCTGGAGATGTTAAAATATCTAATCACCCATGCACAGTTGTTTTCGGGGTTATTGGTATATATTATGTAAGCAGGCGAGTTACTCATAGTGTTGATTTCAAGTGCCTAGCACAAGACGTGATAGAAGAGATGTTTGGCGGCGAGTCACAGAACTCCCCGCGATAAAGGGCAGAGGTGACTAGTAACCGGGTACGAAAAATAGCTTCCGCTGCACTCCATGCAGGCCCTGCTGCTTAAGCGGTCGTTTCCTAACACATGCACGATACTTGCGCAGTATCATACCACCACCAATTGGAATATACCCTACAAACCTCAGCAGGGGCTAACCATCTACCAGGAACGCCCGCTCCCTTCACGACTACCCCAAACAGTCGATCAACCACGAAGCACCGCTCAATACCACCCTCCACGACGCGGCTAGGAGACCCGGGCGTGCCGGATAAGCCGTGGGGAGACGGTTGTGCTAACTTGGAATTCGTTACAGCAGCATTCTATAGAATTACAGTTACGAGTATCCGGGATTGGTGAGGGATTTGTATCGTGGGTATACGTACTTTCTCGAGTGACACCCACTGCGGGGGGGGATATATCTACCATAACATCGGGATCATCGGTGTCCACTCACCGCAAGGTCGGTGGGTAGGGGTGGTCAGTGCTTGTGTGCCCAGCCGTTGGTGTGCCATCATGCCGTTGTTACACCTGCCCGGCATAACGAACCAGAACATTGGAGTCTGGATTTGGAGTGAGCGCTCAGGTGTGCTCGGTGTAGGGTCTGGATTAGCTAGCCCGGTAGCCTCCGGATGGTTACGAGCCTTGGATCATCGCCTCTGGTGAAAAAGGTCCCCATAAAGTGAGACATGGGAATTCGGAGTTTTGATTGGAGAGTTTGGTGGCTCGGGCTCATCGGTGCCTTTGTTTGTAACCCCAACTTTCTGGTTTCTTCTGCTTTGGGCTGTGTCGTGCCTTTCGATCTCGAGTCTGCCTTATGTTTCCTACTAGGTAGTCCTCATGACATCGAAGCCACGAGCAAAATCGACGCCTGTTTTGTTGAGCAACAGGGGATATGATGGCAGTGGAATGGCTGGCCTGGCGGGAAAATGAAGACAAGACCTTTGGTGGAGTGTGAAGATGAGAGTGGAGTTGGTGTGTGTTCTCTGTAAAACTAAAGGTAGAAAATACAAGCTTTATATAGACATGCTTTTATGATCTAGGTCTAAGACCTATCTTCCAACAGATGTGTTTAAACCCTTTAACCTAATCAGATAATTTAACCTTATTGTATCATAGACCACATCAGTCTAACAATGACTTAGCTCAAGAACATAATAGTTCTTGTATCACATCGGTATATTAGTCTGACAAGACTTGTAAGAGCGTCTATTTCCAACATGTTTTTCCTCTACCATACCTATTCACTAGCTCGTATACCATACTCGTCACTTCCTGACGTGTGCGAACATGGCTGCTGTTGCATACCACCAAAATCTTGGGGTTCCCAGCCGATTTTTTGTCCATATGAAATAGCGGCTGTGCTCACGAACGCTAGAGAGTTGGTTGCACAGAGTATCGTCTATTCCCTCCATTCTACTGATCGCGTATAACACTGTAGTGCTGAGCTAGTAGAAGTACAAGTTGGTGATTATACTTTTTTTTTCCCCGAAAAGTGCCCCTGTCGGCCTCCCGCGGGGTTTATGCTGGAGCAGTGTGGGTATCTCGGGTTCCCATGTTAGGTCGTCAGACAGGTAACGTTGGCTGTGATATTGCCCGTAACTTATCGGCAATCGGGCATATTACATCACTAGCGAACGGTCCATTGTGCGATACGATGTTGCAGTCTGGTTTGCTATTCAGCCGGGTCAGCTGGGAGGTTTGGTTTCGTGGGGTATCGTACTTTGTTGGGCTACCGGAGCGACTAATTCACCCGAATTTTGTTAGGTTGCGAGAATTAACGGTGCTCCGATGTGCGGTACTGTACACATGGCACAACAACAATAGAAAATCGCAAACCTCAAAGACCTATGATACTAAACTATCGGGCCCTACTGTCTGTTCTATGGAAATTCCCCTCTATTGCAGTCACAGGGACACAACACACATCTTTTGATTTTAAATTTATAGTATGATAGTAGTGTTGGCTTGCTGGTGATTCTGTGCCCTCGTTTTTTGTCGGGAGTGCGGTACAAGTGCCGGTACGGTTAATCATGGCAGCCCGCAATGCTGGACAATGAGCGGGGTAGATTAGATCGGGTAGATTAGACTAGCAGTTTGATTGACTTAACTAGAGGAGCTGAATCCGGCTAGTATGGAATTATCATACCAAGTGCCGGAATCCCTCAGCGTCATCCACCTCCCTCCTCCTTCATCTCACTTCTTTTACTCTCCCGTTTATCACGCTTACTCTTAGCACTCCTGATCAAGGGCTCAGCACACAGCGATGTTCTCGAGTACGAGTACATACTATAAAACGATACCGTATCACCTTCGATCATTTCTGCCTTAAAAGGTAGGCACAGGAAGACACCAACCTTGTAATCGCTGAAAACCACGATCCTATTTTTTCTTCTCATCTTCCTTTTCATTCCTTGATCACGCTCACGTTGTCTGATCATCTCTAGAAACACTGCCGTCTTGTGTGATAGTATCATTGCCACTCCAATAACTTGGAGTTGGGTGCGGACTGTTTAATCTTGTGGTGTGACGCTCGTGTTGCTCGGAAGGTTCGGAGCTCACATATTTGTCGGGATCTGGGGTATAAATTGCAGGGTTTTTTGGGGATGGGCCGCATTTATGGTGTGCGCAAGGGGCGGTGCAACTTGGCTCTGGTTCGTTGAACTTACCTGTGTGTAACGTGATATATGTACGAGTACTCGAGTAGCAAAGCGGTTAGTTTACGCCAACTTCTGGTGAAGTGGAAAGTCTATCGAACCCGCGCCTGAGTAGCTAGAGCAATATCCTGCGCTGGGTGGCAGATATGTCCATCGAGCCAATGAGGCAGTTCGACAGACTTACCCTGAACCCCCGGTACTCTTGTTGTCACTGTACTCGAGTACTCGAGTACTTGTCGGGTAACACAATGAGTGCTTGGGGAGGGGTGGATGGCCCAGATGAATTACCGTAGGAAATCACGGAAGGAAAAGGGCCGTTACTCCAATCACCTGTCTCCGGGCTATGGTACGGCGATAGTTTGCCGGTTATTTGTCGCCGTGCCAAGAACAGAATAGGCAGGCTATGCTCCGATTTGATTTACTAGGAGCTTTCGAAAGTACCAGAACATCGCCCTTAATCCTCCCGCTGCTGTGGTTGGCTGTTCGATCGCTTGATCCCCAACTGGTCCGAAATTCCCCGTGTAGCAGCCTCCCATGCATCCCACCGCACTATCATACTGTCTCGTCTATTAATAACGTGGGCAACCCGGATCGGATTCCTTCCCAGCCCTATGAGACCATGCCAAATTCGGCCCGCCACACACAATCACTGGAAGATTGGACACTGTAAACGAGCTAGCGAGAAATGGGTGGAAAAGGAAGAAATAGTCCTGATTCGGTACCAACATAGACACACTGTGAGTTCGTATCGCATCAATTTGTGAATCAATATAGGTGGGGAAGCACCCGAAAAACCCATCGGCGAATGTTTGATTTACTATACGTACAGAAACATCGGTAAGTTTGGGGGGATTATAGGGTTTGCACTTGGAGGAAGAAAAAAAAGACCTTCGGTAAGCAGGTCTGCGAGAGTAAAAGTACAATATACTCTAGCGGACGTGGGTATGCCAAGCAGCCAGAGAGAGAGGCAGGTCCAAATTAGTATAATACTATAGCTAACACCTGTGAATCGATGTATGGGGGGATAAGAGTGTGAAGTTGTGAATAAAAAATCATTCGATTGGAACTCTTGCGTCTGCGCACAATAAAGTAACCTTATGTGCTTTATTTCGCGCCAAGTAATTTATGCAATAACTGGAGGTGAGCCTTTTCTCTTGGAACAAGCAGAGAAAGAAACAAGAAAGAAAGGATTGCCCCAAAGGGTGTTTTCTTTCTTATTTTTCTCTAAGGGTAGGAGTACAAGTACTGTACGGTAGTTATTGAGCACACCCATAGAGTAGTATGGTTCCGGAAGACAAGAGCTGGGACCACTTTTCTCGCAAAAAGTGCGACAGTTACAGATGCAACGGCAACCGTAATGCAGATATTAATATGAAATATGTTCTGTTATCCATGCCCTGATATGTTATCTCAACTGGTTATAAATATAGTGTAAAAAAATACTAACTTTTGATCAAGGAAGATTAAAATCAATTCAAAATAAGTTTTTACTGGTTTTCCCCACTTGTTTTGGTCTTTTCCTGGCAAAATAAAACAGGTTGCCAAAAGCATAAACATAAGCATTATGGTTGCCGTTGCGTCCGCAACCGTAACACTTTTTGTGAGAAAAGTGGTCCCAGCTCTTGTCTTCCTGAACCATAATCACAGTCCTCGGCTTGAAATGCCGTGGTACTAATACATGAGGCCCAACCTGCTCTTTTGTCTTCAAGAAACCTACAGTAGCCGTCATCCAAAGAAGGCTTAAATCTCTTTCCTTTTGTTAGTTTCCTAAAACAGTGTTTCTTCCATTCTGCGGGGTTTATCGTGTTGGGATACGGGTAAGTATGGTACTGGCAGAGTACGTACCAGTACCGGGTGGGGTACACGCCACCAGTAGTTGTACCCGAAACTGGGGTGTGGCATCTGCTGAATTTGTGTAGAGAGAGGTTGTGTGGGAGCGGGGGAGTGGAGGGGCTGAGAAGCTTGGTTTGTACCATGTACATCACCAGTAGGGTGCTTTCGGTATAGTACTGTACTTTGCCTTTCTAAGCTCGTACTGTACAGAGCGAATATGGATATCCATGCATGTGCTCATCTGACAAAAGGGTGGGCTAACTGCAGTCGTACGGTCGTGGTCAGGCAACTGGGCAGTATTTTTTGGACACCGTACTGTACGAGTGGTTTAATGCACTGGATCACGCTATTCGGGGCGGTACGTGGTGGGCGTCCGCACTTTTCTTTTTTACTGGCACTCAGTCATACACACTCTCGCTCACATTCATCGTATAGGCAGACTTTTCAGGCTGGCTGTGTTAATGGATCTCATGGAGTGATGGGGTGATGCAATTTTAATTCAGAGCGAAGCAATGAGTCGCCTGTGGAAGTGCAGAGCTGATAGAGTAAGGGAAAGAGGATAAATACCCTGTGTGTATCCCTCGATATCAACCTTTTCTTCACCATACTTTCGGTTATCCAAAGTGTTTAGCTCCTGCTGCTACTACCACCACCACCGAGCCTCCTCCTCACTTTTTATATATCCACCACTTAAAAAAAAGTCTACCTTCACCTCCTACCAACCATGAAGTTTACTCTCATCACTGCTGTCTCCGCCCTCTCTACCGTGGTCTCCAGTTTGGCACTTCCAAACCTAGTTCTCCGCAATCCCGACGTCTATCACCCAGCAATCGGCATCGTGATCAAGGAAGACTTTCCAAACACCGGCTTCCCTCGCACTGACGTAGTGGAGGTCTCCCGCGGAAACGGCCAACACAACGTCAAGGCCCTTCTCGGATTCGCTCTCCCAGCTCTCTCCGGCAAGACATGCACCATTAGCTTCTCCGACGCCATCCCCAATCCTAGTGGAAGCCGCAGACTGCAACTGTTCACTACCCTTCGGTACCCCGCTTATGGGGATACCTGGAATTCCAAGCCTTCCACGAACAACCATATTGGCACCTTCCTGGTTTCGTCTAACGGTGGGGGCCCGGCAACTGTGGTGGAGGATTTTGCGTTGAAGTTCCGGTGCCCGTCAACCCCCTCAAACCTTGGTTTCGAGGTGCAGCCGGTTTGGGATGACGATTCGGTTACTTGGGATATTACCAAGGGAGGGTTTGTCATTACTGCCACCTAAGGGTGTCAGCAGTTGGGGGGATTTTGTTCAATCCTTTTTCATTTTTCCTTCTCCCGCTTTCTCATTCACAAATTTTTTTTGGGATTTTCTTTTCCAGTTTGGCTACGGCTCTCAACTTGATCTTCTTACATTCCTTTGTGAAATTATTTGGCATTACGGTAGACACATATACTTGGAGGATTTATTTAATATAATTTAATGGGATTCTTATACACTCGCAGCACGTTATGTTAAGTTCCTCATCCACTGGCCGCCTCGTAGTCAATTCTTGCAGCAGCTGTCACACAATTAAGACCTTGGGGAATAGGAGAGCCCATTGTCATACGATCACGGATGATACTCGCTCAGGGTCGATCATTTCCACTTTTGGCTCGGGTATATGGCTACCTTA
The DNA here is from genome assembly GCA_003182015.1 of Tuber magnatum. NCBI lineage: Eukaryota > Fungi > Ascomycota > Pezizomycetes > Pezizales > Tuberaceae > Tuber > Tuber magnatum. The sequence continues at coordinate 1,012,147 of PYWC01000038.1, forward strand.
TATAGGACGGCTACTGTAGCGGAAGCGTCGATCTCACTCTCATTCCAGAAGCGCAGACCCACCCTCTTCGGGAGTTTTCAGGCACTTGAAATAATAGGGTAGCTAACCCATGCGGTGTAAAGAACGAGTGGAAAAATAGCCTAAAAATCCCCTAATATCCTGACGGGTCTTCCCCAGGTGATTAAATTGGCCAGGCCGTGGTGGCCCTTTCTACCTACCGTTAAATCTTCCTTCTGAAATCCCCGCCTTTGTATTGGGGTGTGTGTGGGGTCCGGGAGCAGGCGCAAGTGTGATTCTTACCCCGCCCCGGATTGCTCTATCGCTATCGGTCGCATAACTGCTGTGGCCTCGTATAATGTGTAGGTAGCAGGAATACCAGAGGCCTAGGCCCGTACTGGGGGGTGGAGAGGCGATCCCGTTGGAGGAGACGGGAAGGGAAATGGGAGTCTCTGGCGTTCTCCGATAAACGGTACCGAATGTTGGTCGGGATTGTGATTGGAATCCAAGTTTTTTCCTGTTGCCTCGTTGTAACCTTTTTTTTAGAGCGGATGCGGTGAGATAACTTAAGATTCCTGATTAGCTGAATATTTTAATATTTCTAGTTTCCTCTCCTGTTGTACCGGTACTCCTGATGCGGTTCTGTATCCTAGCTTAGACTACCCACCCGAGGGATTTTTTGGTTTCTTCCATAAATCCCCGAGACACTGTATGTACTCGAGCGTAGCAGGAGATTGCCAAGTAGGATAGCCTGATATGGGGGTGGGTTGGTGCGGGTAGATAGCCTAGAAAACCTGAAATGGAACAAGTTTATGGGGAAAAAAAAGAGGGGAAAAAAAGTAAGATAACCCTAACCTGAGCAAGAGCACAGTCTATCACTCGCCGAATCTGAAGTGTGAATTGTAAATTTATATAGAGCGCGATACAGTATGGTATGATATGATATGCATACTATTAACCAGACTGGTATAGAAAACATCCTAGAACTCAATGGTGGTGTTAGAGGAGGAGAGGGCTTGAGGACAGTATATAGAGGAGGAAAGGAAGACTCAACTTAGAGGTGTAGACACGTGATTAACCGCAACGTTGTATGATATTATGATGGATACACTGTTGGGTATGATATCGCATCCAACCGGGCTGTTCCTCGGTAGTGCCCTTCTGTGAGTAATCCCGCCCCTATGTTACCAAATCCTCACCTCTACTGTCTAAGTTACCCATTCTTTAACCTCTGCGTGTTGGCGATCCAGAATCTCCATTTTGGTATGAATGAAATTTAATCCATCGGACCCCCGTGCGGCCCGCCAATTTGACCTCCTGTCGTAGGGGAGATTGCGGATGGCGAAATTGCCCATATTGCCGGGGGTGCTGCCCCGGGCTTGTGGCCCCGCCCGCAGAAGGAAACGTGAGTAATTTCATCCTTTCGTGATCGAGACATAGAGACAGCTCGAGTCTATAAAGCATAGCAAAAGGGTTTTGGAGGGTGGTGGATAAGTGCTGCTTGAGCGTGTGAAGGCTGTATAGAGTCTAGGCACTGGAGATATGCTGTTAGTTTGTGAGCTTCCTTTTTTTCTAATTTCCCCCACGCCTCCATATGATGGATATTTTCCGCTGTAATGAACTCTAGTGGCTACAGGTGTTTGGCGTGGCTACTCTAACCCGACATAAACTCCGATGTCGGGTCACGCCATCACCTGGAGTCGAACTTTGTAGTGGGAGATTTCGTTTTCAGGTATTGTACCATAGGGCTGTAGTTTACGGTACGGTATTATTCGAGTGTTACCGCACGCTGGACTGCTGCCCCCCGACAGTGCCCCTGCGGCGGTGGGAGTGCCAAATCTTCCTGCATCCGATAGATGCGAATTCGCACCAATCATGCTGAGGCGATGCACGAAGACGTTTCTCCGGTGACTGGCCTAGGCCTACATTTGATGTAGGCTAAGCCGAGGTCCTAGAAGCATGCTGCAGGAAATCCACTGTCTTCCATTCCTTCACTGAGCGCTTCTCCACTAACTGTCTTACTATGCTAACTTTCGAGTTTCTGAGCTCCTAGGGTGGCCGAGGCCACGATATTGTGGGAGTGGGGACTGCTTGTGTCTCTGAACAAAGGATTGGTAACCGTTTGCCCTTTCTCCGGGGCTATGGCGGCAAATATTATGCGTGGAGATGCGGGTGCTCATCGTAATGCCTCTACTGCTAGAATCAGGTTAGCTTTAATCCTACCGGATGTATCGTGTTAAGGAAAATGTGAGGAAATTCGATGTTACTACCACTCCATGGGACAACCGGACGCTCTATATCCTGTTGCGTAGACTAGGTTTGTATGTATTGAAATTGACTTGAATTGACTGTAGGAGGGATGTGAGTTGCGGTGTAGTTTAGCTATTTCCTCGTAATAAAGAACGGGGTTCTGAGGCACATAACTGAATGTGAGGATGTAATCGGGCCAAATGGGGAAAGGGTGCCATGGTATGGAGTCCCCTGAAATTAACTGGATGTATCAATCTAAGACCGGACGGGGGAGGTTTTGATTTTTTTTTTTTTTTTTAAAAAAAACAAAAAGAGTGAAATCGTTGAAAAAGATTGAAAAAAAGAGTGAAAAAGATCTAAAAACAAACAAACATGAAACAGAACTTGAACATGAGGAGAGGCTATGGAAGTGTAGTCATCCCACACCTGGCGGGGTTTTTTTCCACAACCTATACAACCCCTCTCCAGCTATCCAGCGAACTCAGTGACCACACAATTCCCACATCAGACACCTTTACAAACACAAACATAGCATTGCCTTCCTCCTCTCAGAAATAGTATCATGAGATCTCAGTACCGCCTTGATGGTAAGGAGCGGGGGTCGATCACTTATCCTTGTGTTCCCCCTTCACATATCGATTCCCAGAGGTGAGATTGTAGAGTTGTCTTCGTCGGCATGTGTGATGGAATGTCTTTCATTCCCGACTTTGATGTTAGCTGTAGTTGGCGCACGTCCGGGTTCTTCCTCCATCGACAGAGCACGTTCGCCGGTGTGCAAAATAAAGGGTTCTTCATTATGACCTTGTGTAGTGGCTGTGGACAGTGCGCTTCCATTCTCTTCGTCTGTAAGAGATTCTACTTCATCGGTGTCATCAACTAGGTGCTCTTCATTGTGGAATTGTGTAGTGGTGGGGGCTGTCACACCCTCTGCCTCTCCATCCTCCATACATTTAGCATCTTGTCCTCCCGAGCCTTTCTTCTGGTCACCGCGGAGACTGTTGTTTGCTTGGCGAGGCTTCTCGTGGCGATATCCTTCCTGTCTAGCGGGTGTGTCCGGGGTATCTTGTTTATACTGCGGGGTTTCCGGGGTGTATTGATAATGTTGCGGAGTTTCCGAGAGAGGGGGGGTGTATGCATCTCCGGCCATGTAGGGTTTCGGGTGGCCAACTTCGGTAATAGACTCATGGAGGATCTTCCGGAGACAAGCAGAGTTGTGTTCTTCGACCTTTAGAAGGTTGGTTTTCTCGGCCAATGCTTCCTTGAGTTCCGCGATCTGAACTTTCAAACTCTGAGACTCCGATCCGGCAGCTGTGGGATGGGTATCCTCTGGGAGAGGGTGTCTGGCCGGGTCGGTGGCTTCCTCAAGACAGGTCTTCAAGCGTCCAACCTCAATAATAGACTGATTGAGAAGATTGCGAAGGCTAGCTGTGCGGTGCTCTTCTACTATCAGAAGGTCGACTTTTTCAGCCAACGCTTTTTTAAGTCCTGCGTTCTGGGCCTTGATAGCCCGAGATCCCTGTCCAACTGAACTTCCACTCCCTTCACCATCACTGCCGTCAGGCAAACGATCACGACTAGCGCCAACAATCTGCTTCGAAAGCTTCTTACGGTGCTTGGTAAAGTTGGCGTTTATAGCCTCTCCAGTCCGTTGCTTCTCCTGTTGAATTTCCATGTTTTTAGAGTAGATTTCCTGGTTTTTCTGGAGGATCTCTTGGTCTTTCTCATGGAGGCTTGCACGTGCTGATTCGAGGTTCGAATATTGCGCATTCAGCATGGCCGTAGCCGTCTGTAGGGCATCCTCTTTGATGACGAGCTCTCTGATGACTGCAGTGGCGATCGCTCGCTCATCTCCGAGACTTGCATGGGCCGATGCAGCGTTTGCAGCTTGCACGGCTAACATGTTTGCTGTTGTAGCTAGAGCCTCTTCTGTCGCCGCGAGATTTTTCCTGAGTTCGTCATTAATGGCCTGTGCATTAGCTGAGCGGACAGCCTCCATGTTGATTGCATTTCTGGACGCAGTGAGCTGCGCGGAGAGAGAGAGACTAAGGGCAGCTAACTCATTCACCAACCGCGCATGCTCGAGTGGGTCGGATGAGGCCAAGATCATTGAGGTGAGCTGCTGGCATTTGGAGATAATCTCAGGGGAAGGAGAAGTGCCAGCTCTGGCTGGGATCGGGAGAGCATGAGGGTCAGCGGGCTTAACGGAGTGAAGGCCGGCAATGTGGGAACCGGCGCCGGGACTCCAAAGGTCAGCGCCCAACGGCTTGGTGGTGAGTCCAGGGGGAAAGGAAACTCTGGCTGCAGACATTGTGATTTTGCGATTTCCTGGGTGGGAAGACATTAGGTAAATTTTCGGAACCTCCCAAGCAGGAGGGTAAGCAAGATTGAGAGCTTAACACAAACTTACGGGCTGAAAGTAATATTTTTGAAAAAAGAAATCCGTTATAGTTATGAGAATTTCACAGCGGTGGGAGTTAGTTCGGAAATTCCTCGAAGTGATTGTTGTCGAAGGAGAGGGTTTTTTTTTTGGCTCAAGACTGCTAATGAGATGGAAGCGGGAAGAGTGTGTAGGTGTGAATGAGAAGGAAGTTGATGAATAGAAAATTCAAAAAGGGTGAAGAAGGGGGTAATAAAGCGGTTGAGAGAAAAGTAACAGTTTGGGTGCTAGTTGTGTTATGTTCTTGTTGTTGATGGTGATTGAGATGATGACGATGGTGGTGGTAGGAAAGAGGGGAGAGAGGATGGAGAAAGAAAGAGGGGGGAGAGAGGATGAAGAAAGAAAGAGGGGAGAGAGAGAATGAAGAAAGAAAGAGGGGAGAGAGAGAATGAGGATGGGGATCCAGGTGGGGAGGAAGATGTGATAGAAATTGGCCGGGAGTGTAACGCAGGATTGGGGTGGTTTGGAGGAATAGAAACGATCTCGGCAGACTCGGGGGAGCGGGGAGCGGGGAGCGAAAAAAATAGAAAAAAATAGAGAGAGAATAGAAAGAGAATAGAAAGAGAATAGAAAGGCAAAAAAACAAAAGGGGGGGGCGCGGGGCAGGGTTCGTGCTTGGAGAGTTCTCTCCTCGACAGCGCAAATCTGCCCTAATGATCATTACCATTTTCCCCAAACGGCACCCAGGGGCTGGGGTCCTCCACCGCCCCTAGCTAAAGAACTTAACAAGTTAATCACAAGGCCTAATGAATCAAATTTCTTAGTTTTATTTTGCCATCTCATAGGTATGATATATGAAAATCTTACTAGAGGCGAGCTAATAGGGTGTATCTCGCACGAGTGAGTTGATATGATTTCAGGTCCACTTGCCAAAACTAAGAGTCTGTCGCTGACAATTACTTACGGGTGCACAGCCCTTACTGGGCTTCTCCTCCAAGATTTGTCACCGGATTTTTTGTATGATAGCAGATGTCACAAGTTCTGTTCCGCTGAAAGGGTATTGCAAATGAGCGGCCTGCAACTAGGACGGAGGCCTTTTGGGGAAACGTTATAGATCAAGTTGCCATACTATTTGCCGCGGCTTACAGATTACTGGTTTAGGTCATATGCCGTTTCCAGAAGAGCTAGACGACACATACTTAGTCAAACACTACCCATATACTATACCCCTTTAGCGGAAGAGAACTTGTACCGTCTGCTACGAAAAATCTGGCGCCAAATTCTGATGGAGAAGGACAGGGCCACAGGTTGCTTATAGGAATTTCAATCGCTTCCCACTACCTCCCGGCCTACAATTTGGCATTGGTTTTCTTAAGATATTTGATTTTACAGCCGTAATTTCTGGGGATACTCCTATCGCTTGGACGACTGGATGAGAGACTCAACATTTTTAAGGGTCTCCAGAATCGGAAGGGAGATAAGTGGTTCACTTGTGGTATAGTTGGTGGCTTCACGGCCCTGGGTTCCGCAGGGAGTGCCGTAGAGAGTTCCCACGGGCCAATTACTCATGTTCCAGAGACTTTTGGAAATGTCGGGTAATTCCCGCGTTGCTACTGACGGGTATACCTCAGAGAGCCAGCGGTAAATTCGAGGTCAAATTTTGAGGGGTACCTGTGGCACTTCTTAATAAAGACAGTCTGTCCTTGAGGTACAATCGCCGGTGGCAACCTAGGAGACTCTCTCCTCCGGTATGTAGCGATGGTGAAATTATATTATACGTGACCTCGATGACTTCAAACTATAGCAAAAAATACAGCCTTGGCAGATCTCGGATATCGTGAGATAAAACTAGATTTATTTTCAACTGGGTGTGGTGTGCCGAGAGGCTAACTTGCCCAGCTAAAGGCAGAGGAGAAGCTTTACATTTGGGCAAAATTTAAATCTCCGCCCAGTCGAAAAGATAAAGAAACAATACAAAAATTCATTTCTTTGATGATTATGGGGAAAGGGGATAGTAGAAACCACTGGGTGTTACGACTCAGCGCTTCTGGCCGTTATGTCTGTCAGTTTTTCCAAACGAGGAGTCATTCTGTTTCTAGGTGCTGGTAAACTCAAAATCGCTTTACCTAAGCAGGGCCGCCAAACATTTTGTAGGGAGTATCATATGATATGAATTTTACAGCATCGCGCCATGAATAGCAAAAGGGTTCGCAGCTACTTCCACTTCTCTGAATGGCCCCGTGGCAGGTCTCCACGGCTAGGATATGAGGACTCGCGAACTGTCACTCGGTAATGGACTCAGACTAAGTCAGGAGAAAGGTGAGCAACCTTTTCCACGATTCCGACTGTTTTACCTCCGCCCCGTGTAGTGTAGAGATTTGTGACTAAAGCTAGCACGAGGTAGTAAACGAGCTTCTTTGTGGACCGCACTATCTTTACGTTGCTTTTCAACATCCCACTCCACGGAACTCGTTGTGATAGGTTGGCTCGGTTCCCAGTTGGGATCGCGGAAGACAACGTAGTGCATAGTCATCAGAAGAGGAGAACATATTAGAATACAGTATGGTTAAACATTGATTTTGGACTATTCCACCGAGGGAGGATAAGTCTTTACCGACTGCTGTACGACAATCGGCAAATATGCAGTGAGCGTGAGAATATAGTCGAAGGAAATAGGAAAGATGGAAGCCTTTGTTATACTAGCGGAATAGAGATATGCGAAACCGAGGGGAAAAAAGAGATGAAGATAGTATACATACACCAGACAACTTAGGAAAAGCCTGACACATCCCGGACATCCGCTTTAAACTGCAAAGAAAGCATTTCCCCTTCTCCTTCCAGCACCAGGACGATAGGACTTCGGCGCTACCTCTGGAGGAAACGTCATATACCGCGTACCTTGATTTTCTCTTACGAACGGATCACCCCTCTTGTGGGACCAAGTTGTATCTCCTTCATTGATGCGTACTACGAAGGGCTCTTTGGCTTCTGTTTTTGGGGCTGCAGTGGATAGAGCTCTCTTTGCTTCTTCCCCGAAAATCCATTCAGTCCTTTGCCTTGGGACGGTTTGTTTGCACCGGTGATCTTTGTTATTATTTGCTGGATTAGGGTTTCTCAGTCGCAGTCTCTCGCGTCCCGTTGGCGTGCAGAGTCCCTCTTGCCTGTATCTCGGTATTTCCGGAAGCGGAGGTCTGGTTGTGTCAGTAACTTCTGCCAGATGGGTTTTCAAACGGCCAAGTTCCTCCACCGCAGAATTGAGGAGTTTGCGAAGGCCGGCGGCGCGACGTTCCTCTTCCTTGAGCAACTCTGTCTTTTCTAGGAGTGCTTTCTCAAGTGCTACCTCGTGAGCGCCCCTAGAATCCACATTACTTCGTGACTTACGCCCAACGAGATTTCCGGCCCCCTCACCACTGTCGGTGGATACATCCGTCTGGCTATCACCGCCACGATCTCTTCCACCGCTGGCACAACCAACAATCCCGGAAACCGCTTTATCATTCTTAACTGAATTGGCGCTGATGGACAGCTTGGTAGATTCCTTCATCTTCTGGATTTCCAAATCTTTCGCATGAATCTCCGCCGCTCTATTTCGGAGACTCGAACGGGCCGATGCGACCTTTGCAGTCTGCTCGGTTAACATGCTCACTGTTGCTGCGAGAGCCTCTTCGGTCACTGCGAGATTTTTCCTGAGCTCATCACTGGTAGTTTGAACATCAGCTGAGCGTTCAGCCTCCATGTGGAGCGCATTTCTAGAAGCGGTGAGCTGCGAGGAGAGGGAGAAAGTTAGGGTGATTAGCTCGTGAACCCAATGGCTTTGGGCTGTTGGGTCGGAAAAGGTAAGGATATTTGAGGCTAAATGGCGGCACTGGAGTACCACCTCGGGGGATGGCGGGATATTGGTTACATTTTCCGGGGCGAGGGAAGGGGGCTGAGGAGAGGAGGGAGGTTCTTCATCCATAGGAGTTGAGGTACTAGGATAAAGGAATTCTCTCAATCCGCTCTCTGTGAGGGCAGGAAGGAAGCGGATTCCGGAACTTGACATTTTGACCTTCTAGTAGGGGGGTGCTTCGCTATTCGTGTGAGTGCGGGGAAAACTTTGTGCCAGGAGATTTGGAGCGGCTGACTTGCTGAGGTTTTTTTTTTTAACTCTGCGCAAATGGCGAGAGGAAATCTTGAGAGATTGCGTTTGGAAGGGGTGGCTGTTTTCAAACTTGGTTGTATGATAGCAACTCAGCCAACAGACAGTGGTGGTCAAGGTTCTCTGCTTGAAATTAGCCTGCTATCCAGAAAAGGGCAGTCAGCAGGGGGAGATGATGGAGAGCAAAGCTTTGACTATCCTGCCGGAGAACCTCTTATGATAGGAAAAACCTCCTATCGCCCAAGGCGAGCGGGGGAAGTATAGGGGGATAGTTGGAACTTTGATGGAGAGAAAAACACTGGAGTTTGGGGGTCGGGTAAAAAGGTTGTGTAAGAAGTTTGACAATCAAGATTGGATCCAGTGAGGGTGGCTGCGGCGAGTATGATAGGTGCAACAGCACTAGGAAATCCAGGGAGGTGTTATGGCCTGGGACCTCGACCCACGGCAAGGATTTCGGGGAGAAAGCAACTTTCTCCGAAAGGCCGCACCGTCACCCGCCGATGGGAAAAAGAGTACAGTATGATAAAGGTCTCCGATTCCATGGCTCTTGATCATAAATCCCTCCAATACCGCAACATCTCTCTGATATCGCGCTAATCAAGTATGTTATAGATAAACATGGTCAGACAAAAATGAGAGAAAATACACCGCTGGACATCGCTTAATGGAAGATGCTAGTCATAAGAGGCTGACACTATACATTTGGAGACAATTGGTGTATATATTGCGCACTTGCAACCTTTATCGGCCGTCTGGAAAGGAAATCTTTGCCTTTACTGACCAATTTTTAATCGTATGCTTACGGTCCTGGAAATAATCAAGCAATTGTCCAATAGTGGGCTAACTCAGAAGTTGGGAGGGTACTGAGGTTGTATATAAAGCAGCGCTGGGGGTGAAGGGGTGATATGCCTGGATCCGGATGTGGAGAGGTTCATCACAATCTTTGACAGAAGGAGCGGGATTATTACTCCGATAAAGAAGAGGAAGAATAATAACTTTATCTGATGATCCTCGTCTATACTTGATACTTGATAATCTGTGGCATTGGAGGGACGTGGCGGCATTCGAGTGATTTATGATCAAGAGCCGTGGCATCGGAGACCTTGACTGGGGAGAATAAAATATAAGTATCATAGTATGATAACCAACCTGTCGAGATTCTTTCTAAGGCCCAGTATCAAATCCTGATGGAAACCGCTCTACAGAGGTAAGTAATGCGCTGATAAGTGGCAAGATGTACTCGTGCCAAAGTTGCAGCGCCCTAGCGCCGCAACCCCTGAAAGTTCGCTGGCTCACTTTTCAGGGGCACTCTAAGGAATGCTCCTTGACGGGGGTTTGCCGAATATATGATATTGAAGTGCCTGACAGCTCAATGTCACTTTACAGCTCAATGTAACTTTGTGGCTCAATGTAATTTTGTGGCTTGTTTTAGTGGCTTAGCAGAATATTGTAATTGAATATAATAGTATGACTCAATAGATATTGGTAGTTCAATGATAATTTGTGGTATGGTGGGACTTATAGTTCAATGGAGGATTGTAGTTGAATGGAGCTCAATAGCTCAACTTGAATGAAGTCTTGTAGATCTATTGAGTATTGTATATAAAGGAAGCTTTGGAGATCAATAGAACTTTGTTGATAAATAAAGCTTTATAGAATAATATAGCTTTTGTAGCTCATAAAGCTTGGTAATTGAATAGAACTCTGAACTAGTAACTTTAGAATTCAATTCTTACCAAGAAATTCAGATGTTTATATATCATATGTGAAGAGGCTTGATAGACTCTTTTGACAATACAACTTTGTTCTTTATAACTTAAATCTACTATCATGCCTCCAATATGATCCCTTTTACTACCTAGTCAACAAGTTGATTCTTATAAAAAGACTAAAGGCTATATTTAGGTAGCTTTGACATATCTTTGTGAAATGGGAGAAGATACACTAAATCTAGCAGTGACTTCTCAGCAATATAAAATTCCTGTCTCTTAGCTCAGATATCATTGACAGAGCCTGGAATTCAAACAAGACAGACCTGATACAAATAAAAAGCTTTCAGAAGATTAGAAACTTGCAGTATACCAATATCTTGACTATCTGAACAGAGTAGGCACAAGTGCCTACCTCCAAATAGTGACTACTTGCACTAATACAATTCTCCTGAACATACATCCTGGTCCTGTACCAGCTCCTACTACTAGTAACTAGTAGTCATGGAGGTTTCCAAGTCATTATTTATGATACTTTATTCAAAAACAACATATACTCAATATTGACCAGAAGAATTCACAGCAACCAGAGAATATATAAGATTGATTTGAGAGACAATCAGTGGAGATGGGATAGTACTGTCACCAATAATTATTATTTCTGGAGTTATTTATCAAGAGCCCTGGTATACAACAACAAATATATCAGATGATTACATTATTTGTACATCTGAGTTTGGCTATACAAATAATTATTTAATAATGATCTGACTGGAACACTTTAACTGATATACTTTTTAAAGACAAGTGGAATCTTTTAAACTATTAATCCTTAATAGATTTAGCTCACATTGTACAATGCAGTTGCTTGAATACTGTGATAAGTACAATATCATAGTGTTTTGTGTTCCAACTCATACTAGTCACATACTTCAACCATTGGATGTGGTTGTCTTTTAACTATATAAGCATTATCATGTAGAGGCTATGGAGGCAGCAATATGAATAGATTGTGGAGATTTTGATAAATCAGAATTTCTAACCAAGATTGCTTTAATCAATCAACAAACCTTTGAGTTTACTACTATCCAATCAGCATTTCATCCAACTGGACTTATTTCATATAATTCTGATATAGTTATTTTAGATTTATATAAAGCTATAACTGTTATCTTTCCTGATACTCAGGCAGTTATACTAGTATCAAGTATGATATCTACTATACTGCTTATAATCCCAAAGCTTGAAAGATGGGTAGAAGAAATATAGCAAGATGTATGTAATCTCTCTTCAGGCTTTTAGCAGTGGTTAAAACATGTACTACAAGCCAGATTAGCTTGGGGACAGTCAGATACCTTAGTAATAGAGTACTTGAAGAATATATCTAGAGTTGAGCAAGTGAGAAATACCAGATCAAGAGCTCAGAATAGGAGGCAATTACAAAGTAGTAGTGTTTTATGTACATCTTAAGCATATCAGATGGCAAAAAGAAGGGAGGGTACAGAAGTGGAAAAGGCTGAAAAGTAGCTCCAACAAGTACAGAATGCAAGAAAAAGGGTTAGAAGAGCTGAATGCAAGCTGCTACTGGATGATATGAATTTATATTTTAGAAAACAACATGATTATCTAGTATTTAAGCAGAAAATATCGAAGTTGATTATTGCTGGAATTAAGTAGCAAGCAAAAATATAGAAAATAAATGTATAATAGCATATTTTTTATAATATTATAGATTTATAATATCAGATTGAGTCACAATTTATCTTAAACCATGAGGCTATTAGTGGCTGCTATTATACATAAGATAAACTTTCATAGCACAATGGGTATAGCATGTAACTATTGGCAAAAGGTCATGTGTTCAATTACAAAGTCTGCCAAAGTATTTGGAGAATAAGATATTTTTTACCAATGTGAACAGATGGATAAATCCCTCATGCTGTGCTGACTAGAGGATGCCCACCAAGAGGTCTTCATCCACTCCTATAGAAGAAGTCCTTGGCTGTACTGCAGAAGTCAGACAAGGTAATTTGGTTGGTTGGTTACGGAGTTATAGACTTAACAAGAAAGCTGATTGAGAGGATAACACCCAAGAGAAAATTGTACCACCATGCCCAAATGCAGACAAAGTGGAGTTATGAGAAGGTACATTGGTGAGGAGTCAATGTCAAGGGCGGAGGGCAATTACAAACACATGCACCATTGGTGTAATAGGGGTGAATGTTGCTCATACCATGGTTGACAAAGAAGGATGATGAATCCAATGATATTGATAAGTCTGTCATTGGAGCTGATCACTCCATGTACAGAGAACAAACTAGTAATCACTTGCCATAGTAAAAGGGTTTGAGTAACTATGGATGGAGAGGATACTGCATGGAGAGGAATGGGAATATCCTTCATGCCACTGGCAGAATTTAGAGTCAAGCGGGGTTAGGGTTTCCAGGGTCTATAAAGTTTGTGCTATAGAAGTGAAGGAAAGAAGGGAGGGTTAGATAACCTATGAACACCTAGATGGGGAATATAAATACTGTAGTACCTTCCATGCCTTTACAAAGAATCATTGGTAATAGGGAAGAGATCTTATCAATATATTCATTATACGATACAACCTAGATACTTTTATCCAGCCAAAGTGTAGTGAGCCTTCCTAGCATTCACTTTGTCAAGTATCAGGTCCTAGTCAGAACTCCCTTGTCCTTAGAGTTGGCTACCACCTAATACTATATTGATATGTCTTCCACACTACTGAGGCTTACAACATCTTTCTCAAATAAGCCTAGAGGACCATGTATCCAATGTTCTCCAATATTTATTCCAAACCTACCTAGGCAAAAACCCTCACATACAAGGAATTGAATTTGATCTCAGCATGAGTGAAGTCTTCGAAGACGGAAATGTTTCCTTCTGGTTTCTTGATCACAGGATCAAGTGGGCCCTCAAAGTAGTTACACTTATATCTAAGGAAGATGAGATATTGCAACCAAGGTTCAGGAAAGGATCTCAGGATTCTAGCAAGACCGATATATTGCTTGCAGAAAGGCAGCAAAAGCTGATAAGTACATAGGGACCTGGCCAGGACAGCCAGTACCCTCTACTACTAGCACTGCTAGGGTCAAGTAATGATATACCACCCTTGCAACTAGATACAACACCTATACCTTGAGCTCCCCAGATACTACCACTATCTAGGGGCCTGACACAAAGTGTGCAGAAGAGGCAAAGTGGACAGTGATTATGCTCTACAACTTCAACCCACTCCAGCACCACTGACTTGAGTACCTTCACTGCCTATGTAGAGACACTAATTGGCCAGATGGACCGTAGCATGACCTAAACCAGGCGTGACCAGATAGTTGCTTATAGGGCCCTGTCAGATGAGGGAAAGGAAGTAGCAGAAGGTCTCACAGAGGTAAGAGAATGACTACGGAAAGAGGAAAAGCTGGTAGGGGATAAGTTATACTTTGGCAAAATTGGAGTAGAAAACAGGAGAAGGAGGTAGTTATAGAAATCACTAGGTTTAAGGGGGTAATCGAAGCTGCCTTCACTTGCATGCATGAGCGATTGGATCGACAAGCAGCCGCAAGTGGATCGCTGTATTTGGACCTGTGGCGCACTGTCTAAGAATCGGTAAGTAGGGACCAAGAACTCTACAGGTCTGAATAAACTGCAAAGGAAACTAGAGGACAACTAACAGCCTTGAGGAACCCAGAACCTGCACATGATAATAGAGGTGCAGGGGGTGGATCAATAGTTGGTGACTGAGTTGAGGGATCTATGGCAAAGTATAATGCATATATTCAACTAGTCCGCAAAGGAGATAGCTGTACTGGTAAAAGAACTATTAGGTTCGCAGCACAGGGGATCAATCCATAATGGGGAGACATAAGGAATATAGTCGGGGCCATCAGAACAAGATAAGAGAAATAGCCCCACAGGAAGAAAAACCTGACTAGAAACAATGAAAGGGGGCCAGGAAGGAAGAGTGGCACTACTGGAGGTAGTCGGAGAGGCCTCCAACCGCAACCAGGGTGACAATAGGTCAGAGAGTAAAGGAGGAGTGCCCAGCCACCACTTAGGTAGTATGCTAGTGGGATAGCCCAAGCAGGATATGATGGCTAAGGAAAAGGAGAAATACCAGATGATGCTGATCTTAGCCAAAGCACTGGCTGGACAAAATGGGTCACATCAGAAGAAACTGGCTAACTCTCACTTCTTATATGAAGCCAAGTCCTATCAGGACAATGGAATCTGGCTACATGCAGGCCAGGACTACTTTAGCCAAAATCCTATGCGGTAGACAGAGGATGAAGACCAAATCATTTATGCTCTAGGAAAGACAAGGGGTGCTGATTTGATACTCTTCAGCAACTGGTATAGTATGAGTAGTATAAGTTTAGAAGGGCTGGAAAGGTATGCTGCTCATCCCGAGTTGTTGACATCAGAAGACTTGAGGCATGAAAGAATTGTGTGATTCTTACTAATTAACGAGGACTGAAAAGCTTTAGTGCAAATGGGAAAAATTAAGTACAAGAAGGATATTGACAAGTACCTTGGCCAGATGGAGAACTTGAATATAAAGGCCAAGCTTTACCGGATGGCATGGAGGAAGATAGTAGAGAACTGACTACCAGAGGCAATACTGAGAGGACTGTCTCATGAATATCACAACAATAATACTGAATGGCTAGAGCACATTTGGGCTGTCAGTAATTAGAAGGAAGCTTACCTGGATAGTGAAAGCCAACGAGGAGAAAATCCATCCCGCCTATCATGTTCTTCAGGTCTTCTGAAACAGTGAAGACAGGGTACAGACCAAGAGCCAAAATGAGGAAAGGAGAAAGGAGAGCCTAGCAAGTTTCAGAGAAAAATGGCTTCAGGAAACTTCAAGTCAGCAAGGTTTATCTAAGCCAACCAAAAAAACCAAGGTTTAAGGGGTTGAGCATACTGATTGGAAGAAGGCTTACAAAGAAATACCCCAAAACTTGGTTGACAAAAGCTGGGAAAATAAAAGCTGCACACACTGTGGACTCACCAACTGCAAATGGGGAGCGTGTCGGAAAGGCACTGTTGTCACAAGAATAGGATAGTGGAAAGCAGTGAAGTTTAGGCCCCATAACATGGAGGTTCTGAAAACCACCTCTCGACCAGTGATGAACCAAGTCCATGCACTACTAGCACCTAGATTTTGGGAGCTATCAGATCAAGAAGAAAGATAGATCTGACAACAGAGAGCCATGTGGAAAAACTACAACCTACATTCTGAGCCAAAGCAATGGCTTGTTTAAGAATGTCAAAGAACTGCACTTAGTGGGTTCTGAGCATAGGCAGAGACAGGGGTGTGAAAGAAAGAATAACTATATATGGTGGGAAAAGTTAATCCATCTCAGAGGGAGGTAGTATACAGGGATCCGTGACCTGAACACGCGATAGCAAGAGTATATATTCCCCCCTTAGTAGCGAAGGTTCAAACTAGATACTGGAAAAGAGGAGACTGTTGTAGGCAGCAACTCAGGGCACCCCAACTCTTTCCTCCAAAGGTCATGCACTGGCGATGAATTGGGACAGCTGTCACAATCTGGCTAGAGGAGCGCTAACCAGGGGACAGCGGCGAGGAAACAGGTTTTGCATATGACATCACTTGGATGTCATACAGTTAAGTTATGATTTTTGCGCACATGACCTCATTAGCAGGTCATGGGGCTCGTTTATGTTTAAGTTGGTTTTACACACATGACCTCATTAGCAGGTCATGGGGCTCATTTATGTTGATTGCATTTCGCACATGACGTACAGTTGAAATCATGGGAAGAGACTAGGCTGACCGGTAAGGCTTACCGGCAAGGCAGACTCGTTTATGTTTTGAGCGTGACCTCGTTAGTAGGTCAGGTGGTTGGTTTAGTTATATTGTGTTTGATTTATGTTGCGCACATGACTTGTTTAAGTCATGTGATGGATTTCACACCTGACCTCGCTTGAGGATCAGGGCAGGGTTAGGGTTGTGGGAAGAGGCCTACATAAAGGCCGGGTTTTCACAGATGGGTTAGCTCTTCACGCAACCATCTACTGGTATTTTCTATCTACTACTTTACGATCCTTACAATACCAAAACCTTTACACTCCAATCTCATCCACTAGACGGATCCGCTTTAGAGGCAAGAACCTTTCGGCTATGCGGATTGTATTAACCCAATCAAAGACTGATACTCTCGGAGCTGGTGAGAAACCGATTCTTACATGAGAATACTAAGATAGGGCCTAGACACTCGAGGACCTCTAGGACACAGTGCAGCACAGTTCCGAAGAACCAACCAAGGTCGTTACCTGTCACGAGTAACACGAGTAGTGGGAAAGAGTAACATTTAGTTCCATCTCCTGTGACAACTAATGACGGCAGAACGACAACTCCAGAGAACTCAGAGTTCACCCAAGACAACGAAGGAGATATCGATCTCACGGATGATACTCTAGACCTAGGACAAGTACGAACTGCCTTAGGTGAAGCAGCAAGCCAACCCTCACGAGCAGCAAGTCCAGTTACACCGGAACAAACTTCACCACCAGATAGTTCTCCCCGCGGAACACCGCGACCAAGAAGGATGGCCGCAGCAGCAACACCAGCACCCCCAACAGGATCTATGGCACAGGCCCTGATGATGACAGAGAACCAGATGACGAGGTTCCTGGGGGCAATTAACGCCCACCCAGAGTCAAGACCAAAAGCAAGGGAACCGGACCTCTATGAGGGAGACCGCGCAAAACTGAGAGAATTCCTAAGTCAGTTGGAACAGTACTTCAAGGTCCAGGGGTAGGGAGTCGGAAAAGACATGATTAAGGTAGACTATGCCGAGTCCCTCCTCAGAGAAGTGGCAGGGCAATGGGTAATGCCCTACGTGGAAGGAAAATGAGACCAGGTATGGGCCTCGTGGGAGGAGTTTAAAGAAACCCTCCATACCCAGTTTGGGGACAGAAACGTCAAGGAAATGGCGAGGCTCAAACTGGAGAAGATGAGACAAGGGAAGGACAACCTTTCGGACTACTGGCACAAGTTCTGCATGGTATCCGTCGAAGCGGAAGACGACGACGACACAGAGTACCGCCATCTTCTGGGCACTACTACGGAAAGGCTGCAAGCGGCCTGGATAAGCTCAGACCAGACTCATCGAACGGCAGAAGGCTTCACAGTATGGGCCGTCAACAAAGAAGACAAAAGCAACCTGGTTAGATGCGCTCAAAACAAGACCAAGGGGATACAGCACCCAACTGCGCCGTGCAACAACAATGGGACCTACTGACCAAACAACACACCAAGACCGCCACCAGCAGGAGACCCGATGGACTTGGACACGGCAGGAAGAAGGAACAGGCGATTCCAATAGTTGTCCGACCAGGAATACCAGAAAAGAAGAAAAGAGAATGCATGCCTCCGATGCGGACTGAAAGGGCACTTCATCAAGGATTGTGGACGAAAGGAGACCAAACTGCAAGAAATGGAAGCCACGGAGAGGACGGAAGGGCAAGAGACTTTAAACGAATAAAGTCCCCAGCAAGGAGTGGTCTGCGCGACAAGGAAAGAGGCAAACCCACCGGCATTGCACATATATCAACCAGAAAAAGCAAAACACCCCCAACAATGAAAAAAGGCAACAAGGCAACAATCAACAACACGAACGGTTACGAGAACGACAAGGAACATCTTATGATTAAGATAAAACTATGCACAACAGACAAAGAGACAGAAATAAATGCGATGCTCGATTTAGGAGCAACCGAGGATTTTATCGACAGAAACTTCCGCAAAACCCACGGATTACCCCTGAAAAAGATAAAGAAACCAAGAGACATATACGTGGTGAATGGGGAAAAAAGCAAAGCAGGACCCATCACCCATACAGCATAGGCGGTAATGGAGATCGGGTCACATCACAAAGCTATGATATTCCAAGTAGCGCACTTAAAGAAACAGGGTGCGATACTAGGAACACCCTGGCTAAAACGACAAAATCCGAATATCGACTGGGAAAAAGGCCAAATCAACTCCAACAGCGAACTATGCACACAGTTGTGCCTGGAAACTTCCCCAACAATTGAAACGATTCCCGAAGAACAAGCAATCAGAGAGAACCTGAGGACACAGATCCTCCACATGAACACCAAACATGAAGAAGCGGTCCTCCACGATGAAGGCATGAGGGTACAAGTATTACACCCGGATGCTAGAAAACTAACACGAGGATAAAAGAAGGCTACAGGTCACAACCTGTATAGCGCGGAAGGCAAGATGGTCCCCACAAGAGGACAAAAGATGATACCAACAGCAATTGAAGTGGGACAACCTGACGGCATCGATGCAAGAATCGCTCCACACAGTGGTATGGCCACCCAACATGGGATTACTATAGGTGTAGGAGTGATCAATGCGGACTATAGGGGTAAGGTACAAGTGCTACTAATAAACCTGAAGGATAAGGACTATACGATCCAAAAAGGGGATCGCATAGCCCAGATGATTAGCGAAGAAATCGATACCAGGGGGCTCCGCGAAGTCCGAGACCTGGACAAGACCAAAAGAGGCGTGGAAGGATTCGGCAGTAGCAGACAAGGAACCCCCAAGGATAACACCCTAACCGAAACAATGGAACAGAAACCCCTGAGCATATCTTTCATATCAGCAAAGGCCTTCAGTCAACTCTATCGGAGAGGGGAACAGACAGGGATCCTTAAATGGGACGAAGAACAAGATGGACCAACGATCGCAGAAGCGTCAACGATCAGCACGCAGCTAGCGGTAAAAGAAGAAGCCAAGCAGAAGAAACTAATGCTGAGGCAACTGGTCCAGAAAGAATATCACGATTACCTCAACATATTCGAGAAAAATGAAAGGACGGACCTTCCGACAAAAAAAAGCAAAGATCACTAGAACAAGCTAGAGCAAGGAAAGGCAGCCCCCTTCATGAAACTCTACCCGTTAAGGGAAGAAGAGTTGACGGCGCTGCGCGAATACCTCCAACAGAACCTGGCCAGGCAATGGATCAGACCATCGTCCTCCTCAGCCGGGGTACCCATCCTATTTGTCAAAAGGAAAGATGGGAAACTGAGACTTTGCGTGGACTTCTGGGGACTGAATGTGGTATCACAAAAGTACAGGTACCCTCTACCATTGATCGACGAAGCGCTGGACCTACTAGGACAGGCCAAGCACTATACGAAGTTAGATATCAAGGACGCATATCACAACATGAGGATAGCCAAAGGAGATGAGTGGAAAATGGCTTTCAGGACGCGATACGCACTATTCGAATGTTTAGCCATGCCCTTTGGAGTATCCAATGCACCAGTGACATTCCAATGATGGATCAACTCCAGGTTGAGCAAATACCTGGACATATGTTGTATCGTCTACCTGGACGATATCCTAATCTATTCAGACAACTTGGAGCAACACCACTGAGACATACGGAATGTCTTACAGGCATCGAGCGGAGCCAAGGTCAAACTAAAACCTTCGAAATGCGACTTCCATACAGACGAGGTCAAATACCTCGGATTTATCGTTAACATGGAAGGAGTACGAACCGATCCAGTCAAAACGGGGGCTATTGATGACTGGAAAGCACCTAAGAGTGTGAAGGGAGTGCAAAGCTTTGTGGGCATCTGCAACTTCTACCGGAGATTCATTGAAGGATTTAGCAGAGTAGCTAAAGCCCTCTACGATACGACAAAGAAAGGAGTCAAATGGGAATGGGGAGAAAAACAACAACAAGCATTCGATGATATGAGGAAGCAACTTACTATGACACCGATATTATGACACTATGACACCATGCGACCCATCATGATAGAGATGGACGCATCCAACATCGTATGCTCCGGTATCCTCTCCCAGCAGGGAGAGGACGGATTATGGAGACCGGTCGCATTTCGATCAAAAACAATGTCAAAGGCAGAGCGAAACTATGACATTCACGACAAGAAACTGTTAGCCATTGTTCAAGCAGGTAAGGACTGGAGGAAGTACATGCTAGGAAGTCAACAGGTGATCCGCGTTATCACAGACTACAAGAACCTACTAGCGTTTACTACCACCAACGACCTCAATGGACGACAGATTAGGTGGAGTGAGACATTAAGCCAATACCACCTACAAATGGAATAGCGATCAGGAAAAGAAGGAGGAAAGCCAGACGCATTGACTCGGAGGACGGAGAACTTCCCCGACAAGGAAGAAACATGGTCGCAATGACAAAGAATACTTCTCCCTAAAGAAAAGTACTTCGCAAAAGAAGAAGACGAAGACAGCGGATACGAATTCCTAAACGAAATAAGCATGGCTACAAGCAACGATGACGGATATGCAGAATGGATAAAAAGAAAGACCACTGACCAGTAAATCAACGAGATAAAGAAGGCCTTGAAAGAAGGCCTAAAACAAATGAAAGGTGTAGCCCTCGGGCGATATGGGAAAAAGATGGATACCTATGGTATGACGACAAGATAAGGCTCCCGGACGAAGAAGCCTTACGAACAGAAACGATAAGAAGGAATCACGATATTCCACTGGTGGGACATAGCGGAATGGCAAAAACGACAGCCTTAATTCAATGATCATACTACTGGCCGTCGATGCGCGATGATATTAAGCGATATGTGAAGAATTGCGACACCTGTCAGCGAACGAAAACAGTTAAACGCGCACCCTACGGGCTGCTCAAACCACTCGAAACTCCTGGAAGACCATGGCAATCTATTGCTATAGATTTCATCACTGGACTACCTGAACCAAGTGGTTATAACGCCATATGGGTCGTTATCGACTGACTTACGAAAATGGTGCACTTTATACCATGCAGGACAGATATGACGACACTACAATTCTTCAACCTATTTAAAGACCAGGTCTTTAGACTCCACGGCCTACCGAGAGACATTACCTCCGACAGAGGATCCCTCTTCACGTCGGACGTATAGAAAGAAATCACAAGACAAGTAAGTGTCAGCCGATACTTGAGCACGGCCTTCTACCCATAAAGGGACGGCCAGACTGAAAGAACAAACGCAATATTAGAACTATATCTGCGAGTCTACGTCAACTATCAGCAGAACGATTGGGCAGAGTTCCTATCCACAGCAGAATTCACGCACAACAACGGACGACAAGAAACAATAAAGACTACACCCATCTTTGTGAACTACGGATACAACCCCTTGTTCGATCCGACACAATGTCAAGTGCCGGAAAAGATAACGCAAGCCGACAATATGATAAGGGTACACGACATATTACGCGACGCAATGACTTTAGCACCAATAAGTCAAAATGAAAAGAGCGATAAGCACCGGAAACCAGACCAGAACCTTATGGTCGGCGACAAGGTGTGGTTGATACCACGCAATATCCAGACCACGAGACCCTCTGTAACCGGTACTGGTACTAGGTTGTTTTATGTTTGGTTTCACAGTATCGTGTGATACTTGTATTGTTTCGTGTGCTATTGGTCGATACACACATTGTTTTATGTTTGGTTCTACGGTATCGTTTGATACTTGTATTGTTTCGTGTGCTATTGGTTTATACACACATTGTTTTATGTTTGGGTTCACAGTATCATTTGATACTTGTATTGTTTCGTGTGCTATCGGTTTATACAGACATTGTTTTATGTCTGGGTTCACGGTATCATTTGATACTTGTATTGTTTCGTGTGCTATCGGTTGATACACACCTTGTTTTATGTTTGGTTTCACCGTATCATTTGATACTTGAATTGTTTCGTGTGCTATCGGTTGATACACACATTGTTTGGCAATATCACTCATACTGGAGATAAGCGATATGCTGTATTTAAAGACCACTGATTTCCGTAATGGGAACAGCAGACTTCGCCTGACAGTATTCTTAATATACTTGGTTGAATGGTTACTTCTTTGATCTCCTATTACACCCCTTTGAAGCCTCCTTTAGCAAGCAGCGCTCACTTCTTGTTGATCAAGAAGCCATCTGCTCTTATCGTACCACCACGTGATTAGGGCCTGGCCCGAACACGTTACATTTTTTTAACCTCAGCAAGTGGTTAAGAAACCTGCAGGGACTTGGTCTGATCAACCTACAGAAGTCCAACCGAGAAGCTAGCATCGGGGAGCGGTAGAACCATGAAAGGTTGGGCTCCGCCAACCCGACATGATTGAGTCACTGGAGACTCGAAGTGGGAAGCAGGTCTCATGAGAAGGCCTTACCAAGATAAGGCAACCAAAGAAACCAAAAGGGCTGAAGAGCGATTTCTCGATTGACAAAGCAGAACATAAACTAGTGCAAGACTTGGCCAAGCAGACCTTTAGCGAATTGACTGACGAATCAGCAAAGGCAGGAACCAGCCTTCCTGGGCTATTTCCCCCCAGCCTCAGTAAAGGGAAGGGACTGGCGCAACCATCAAAGAAAGACAGCATACCGGTCGGGACACCTAAGAATGAAGAAGACGAAGAAGAAGCATCAGAATACTCGGTAGTAAGACAGCCACCAGACAAATCTCCCAGCAACTCTTCAGGAAGCTCGTCAGACGACAGCTCGAGTGACGAAGAATCTGAACCCAACATGTCCCAAGGTGAATCCGCCGGGCCGCGTGAACAGGACCTAAAATTAAACTCCCGCTGCCATCCTCGTTCTTGGCTGAAAAGGACCACTTAAAACCTGACGTATTTGACTGGTGGGTTATAACAGCTTCCCAATACCTAGCCCTATATGGAGTGGACAAAACTAAGGAAGGAAGCGGAGTGTACATTGGAAGCTTCTGTACTGGAAAAGCAGAGGAAGCATACCACCAAGCAATGAACCACTATAAGAGTGGGGAAAAAATCCGAGGAACGACCCTGCTGAAATACTTGAGAGAGAGATTCCAATCCTCGCAAGACACGGAAGAACTATACAAAAGGTTCAAGGACATCCAGCAAGTACGAAATAGCAAAACAGAAAGAATAACCCTGGTCATGACGGATCTCTTAATGTATCATGGACGATTGCCTACTGGGACGGTGTCTAAGTATACGCTGTGACAAAGATTGTATGAGGCAATGCATCGCAGACTATGCCAGGAGGTAGAACCCATGGAGGAGGAGGGTGATTCCTTTGAAAAGATAGTCCAGCGGGCAGAACGGAAGGATGCTATCCTGTATGAAACAGGAGTTTACCGAACCCACATACAACAGTAAAGGAATAGCAAAGGATCATCATCGCGGGATAATACAAAGAAGGATAAACCATACCTCAAGGATTCAAAGGACAAGAAGGACAAGAAACAGAAACGATGCGAGGAAGGCACGTGTTTCGAATGCGGGAAAAAGGGGCACTATGCAAAGGACTGCTATTCCAAAAAAGGAAAGGGAATGGCCACCAAGCGAGAGGCTAGCACGAACCACATGGAAGCAACCGAATATGACAATGTGGAAATTAACTCAGTGGGAATGGAAAGCCTCAGAATGCAACCAACATTGGCAATCAAGCCCCGTGACACTCTTGAAGGAACGATTCACATAGAAGGCCACCCAGCAAAGGTACTATTTGACATGGGAACAATCGGCTGTGACATAATTAGCGCCACCTTTATATCTACCGATGGCATCTCTACACAGCCTCTGCCTCAACCAACAACAGTCAATATGGCTATGAAAGGATCCCGCTCTTCAAGCCACAAGAAATGTGGACCGACCGTAGGAATTGGGAAAAAGAAATGGACAAATGAGGAGATGTTGGTAGGGAACTTGGCAAAGTACGACACCCTGATTGGAATGCCATTCCTGAAAAGACATAACGCTCGTATCAGGGGTGGGGATACAGCAGTGAAATTTCCCGATGACAAACTACGTGTACTATGCAAACTAACAAGCGGGGAATTCCGACCCGCTGTGTCAGACACTACCCCAACAACATTGTTGGAAGAATGCAAGGATGTTTTCCCAGACAAGGTCCCTGAAACATGACCTCCGGTGCGTAAAATTAGCCACCACATTCGGCTAAAAGATCCAACTGACCTACGAAACCAACCAACATACTCGATCCCTAAAGCCTACAAGGAAAAACTCATGAACTGGATAAACGAGAAATTACCAAGTGGAGTAATTGTACGACAGGAGGTTCCTGGAGCGGCTCCTATGTTTGTACAAGCCAAATAAGATGGAAGGATCCGCCCCCTGGTGGCCCTGAAAGTAAGGAACGATAACATGACCATGGATAGTCCATCGCTTCCAAACCAACGGCAGATCCTTAACCGAATAGGACAAGTGAAATTCAGGTATAAGATCGACCTAAGCGATGCATATTTCCAAACACGAGCGGACAAGGACAGTATTAAGTTCAACGAATTCAAAAGCCTGTTCGGAGGTTTTGTGAGCAAAGTAATACTACAAGGAGACATGAATGCACCAGCCACATTTATGCGGATAATGGAGGACCCGCTAAGCGAATATTTACATCATTTTCTTTGGGTATACATTGATGATATTCTCATATTTTCAGACACACCAGAGGAACTCGAGAAACACATACGCCAAGTATGTGATCAACTCAGAAAAGTAAAATTCTATGCGAGCAAAAGGAAGTCAGTACTTTTTGCGGACAAAATGGAAGTATTAGGACAAATAGTAGACAACGAGGGAATACATGCCTCCCCCCAGAAAATATCATCCATTGCAGAATGGGAGACACCAAAAAACAAGAAGGAATTACAGCGATTCCTAGGAATAGGGAATTATGTGGCCCAGTTTCTCCCACACCATGCAACGTTGACTGCACCGCTAACCGACTTAATGGGAAACGCGGAATTCGTATGGATAACGACCCACCAGACCGCATTCGACATGGTCCGAAAGCGAATTATCGATGACCAAGTCATGCGACCAATAGACATACGAAGCACGGAACCAATATGGTTGGTTACGGACGCCTCAAATTTAGGAGTTGGAGTATGGATGGGACAGGGACCCACTTATGAGATGGCGCGACCAGCCGCATTACACAGCAGGAAGTTCACCAACGCTCAGATGAACTATAGGCCACCGATAAAGAGGCCATAGCAATAGTGGAAGCGCTTAATCGGTTCCAAAATATACTAATGGGAAATTCCTTCATGTTAGTCACAGACCACCAACCCTTAACACACCTGCGAACGGCAAAGAACCCTAGCTGGAAGCAGGTGAGATGGCTAAGTGTCTTGGGAAAACACGACGCGAAAATAGTCTACGCACCAGGAAGCACGAACCATTTAGCTGATGCCCTTTCCCAGGTTTACGAGGGAGAATCAGACTTGAACCCACTCTATGTCCACGATTATATGAAGGAATCAGATGACATCTCTGATAACACAGTCTACGAGCAAGAATTAAACACAATGGAGTCCACACATGAGTTCTCCCCTACTTCCCCTTCTTTCTCCTATACTGAGTACCCCAACGAGGCCCCTGTACTACCTGAAAGCCCCTGCTCAATCACTGCAGAAAACGATTGGGGTGACCAGTGTACCCTGCGAAGTATGCCACCGGAAGAACTCCAACATAGAGCATTACACTACTCACACTGTTACGTGGATCATTGCCCGTATCACCAAACCGAGATCAAATTCACGAACAACCATCCTAGACGACGGAGAAAATTGACCTCTCACTCGTGGAGTGAAGGACCAAGCCGCCCAAGTACAGAAGTCGACCCGAGCCCTCTGGAGTCCCCCGAAATCAATGACCGGGAATGGCAACAAACAATCGCTGGAAGACCAACAAGTGCGGAGGAAGGGCCGTCCACCCTTGCTCAGCCGACGCCCAGATCTTGTACGATTCCGGCACTGCTAAACCCAGAAGCCCCAGCATTCCAAATGCCGGAGCCAGAACCAATAGAGAACCTTATGGCCGAAACAATAGCAGCTTTCCGAATGCCAGGACCTGATAGCCCACCACCGATTAGACGAGCGGAACGGCTAGAAAGTCTTACCAATGAGACAATAGTCTCAGTAATGCCCCCGACGATGACGGAATATTGGCGCGGGCTTTACGATGTCTTGGAAGACAATGAGGAGGAAGACCTACCTGGGACACCCAGAGGAAGTGAGATAGAAGACGAATGCGATACCTTACAAACAGTCGCTGAAATGATCAGAACGTTCCAAGCACACATGATAGCAGCATACCGAAAGGAACCAATTTGGAAAAAGGTCAATGAAAGCATGGACTCCACAGGAGACTTGTCCTCCTACAAGGTTGCAAACGGAATGCTATATGCAAAAACCACATATGGGGAAGACTGCCTGTATATCCCAAAAGGCCCCACATACGGAAATACGACATTAACAGAATATGTCATTAGCGAAATCGACAACAAAGGCCACTACAGTGTTGAACAAAACTTACGGTACGTGACCGAGTACCTATTCTGGGCTGAAATGGGGAAGGACTTTAGAGCGTATGTGACCCAGTGCTACACATGCCAAATAAATAAGGAGCCTACAAAATTGCCAGAAGGAAAGGCTCAGACAATTACCCTGCCATCGGAAATCTTGGAATCAATAGCCATTGATGTTGCGGGACCCTTCCACTATTCATGGGGATACAACACAATCCTGGTTGCGATGGATAGGTTTTTAGGATTCACGTAGCTCATACCTACAACCAAGCAAGTAACAGCAATAACAACCTGGGAACTTCTACGCAACAAAATATTTACACCCCATGGCTACCCAACATCTCTAGTAAGCGATGCGGACCCACCACTTGAGTCACATGAGTAGAGACAACAATGTCGATCGTTAGCCATTGAGCATATCAAGGCAGCACCAGACCATCATGAAACAAGTGGACAAGTTGAAAGAAAACTTCGAGAATTGAAAACGGCTCTCCAAAACCTAGTCAACGCAAGACAGAACAATTGGTTTGATGCCATACCAGAGACAGCAGCATACCTGAATGCAGGATGGTTGGAAACTCTCGGTATGTCACCATATAAGGCTATTTTGGGAAAGAATTACCCACTACTTCCTCTAGTGAACTTCAAGAACTCCACAGTACCGGCTACCGACGAACTGTTAAACAGGCACCAAGTAATCCGACACACGGCATTCAGTGCAATTAAATTGGCACGATTTAGAAGCACGACAACGGCAGCAAAATGACGCAGACACCATACACCAACAGGAAAGGGTAATCTGTTACTGGTATACGGAAGTTTATTTGCAACGGAGTTGGGACGAAGCAAGAAATTACAACTGCACTGGCGTGGACCATTCAAGATAATCGAATACGATGAGCATACACAAAATTACACTGTAGAAATGGATGGCAGAATATACAGAAACCAAGAACCGACATTCCATGCATCCACCGTCAAAAGATACCTCCCTAACGATAATATCTCCTTCCCAGGAAGGAGCCACGCGAAACCACCCCTGATTGTGGTGAACAAGAAACCAGAATGGGAAGTGGAAACCATATGAGACCATAGAAGACGGTCTGAACGTGACCAATTCCTAGCAAAATGGGTGGGGTACCCGGAAACAGAGATTAGCTGGGAACCCCTTGAAGGATTGGAAAATGCGATAGAATTGGTTAATCAATGGTGGGAAGACAACAAACAGGAGGACGAGTTACGCCCTACGATAAACCATGTGACAGTGGCGTGGAGCCCAACACTACCAGAAATCCAACACCTGTGCCCAGACACGGATCAAGTGATACAGGACGGATTCTGGTTAGCCCACTTTGAGACCAATTTTGAAAGCAGCGAAGATGAAAATCGGGTAATGGAAGATGAAGCCGCATACCTAGCCCGGCTGGCCGAGGCTGAGTACTGGCAATAGCGAAAGGAAAAACACACCATCCAACAGCCTGACGATGTCAAACTATGAGCAAGTACCTTGGAGACTGCGCCATCAGCTAATGGAACTGTTTGTAAACCGTGATATTATCCCTAAATGATACCTTCCACACCGACTATTCATACACATCTGCAATGAATGTTTAGAAATAACAACAGAATCGACAGGACGAATGTGGGGAGGAACAGTATCCGATGCTTTCTGCTTCGGTAGCGGGTGCTACCTGAGCACAGAAAAATGTGATAGTTGCATGGAGACGGAAGAAACCGAAATTAAGCAGCACCCTCCTTCCCCTGAAAACCTAAGCGAAGCCGACATCTAAGCAAGGCCAACACGTAAGCGAGGTCACCACCAAAACATAAATACCACCCACCATCCCTCTAAACCACTGAAGAAAACAGATCACACTACTAGACCTCCAAACCTTTAACCTCTTACAAAAACCTTTAACATCTTACAAACTTATCCTTATGCGAAAGAAACAAAAAATGTCAACCTATGCAGAAGTCAGTATAAAGGGACGAGACCTCATTTCAGGATACCTACTATACCGGAAAATCATCCCGCTAAGCGCATACTGGAAAATATTCCACATCGATCACTGCGAGGATTGCGGACGGATGGATGTCGAGACAGAGGAATGGGAGGACCAGATAGTATGGAACTTCGTGGACCTGCCACACTACTCGGAGTCAGGTTGTTTCGTATGCGGAGCGCCATGTGGGGAGTGTTTGGAAAGATGGTTGGAAGGTGTGGAATAGATGTTGCAGGGCGACATGAGATTGTTGCAGGATAGCGATGCTGACAAGGATAGGTCCTAAGCGGACTTTGAGGAGAATAGCGGAGTTACCGGCTATTAGAATTTCATTAGGTTGTTTATTGGATGAAATTGTTATTTTATTTTGGGAGTGTAACCGGTACGGGTACTAGGTTGTTTTATGTTTGGTTTCACGGTATCGCGTGATACTTGTATTGTTTCGTGTGCTATCGGTTGATACACACTTTGTTTTATGTTTGGTTTCATGGTATCGTTTGATACTTGTATTGTTTCGTGTACTATCGGTTGATACAGAGATTGTTTTATGTTTGGGTTCACGGTATCATTTGATACTTGAATTGTTTCGTGTGCTATCAGTTGATACACACCTCTTTTGGCAATATAGCTCACACTAGAGATAAGCGATATGCTGTATTTAAAGACTACTGATTTCCGCAATGGGAACAGCAGACTTCAACTGACAGAATTCTTAATATACTTGGTTGAACGGTTACTTCTTTGATCTCCTATTACACCCCTTCGAAGCCTCCTTTAGCAAGTAGTGCTCGCTTCTTGTTGATCAAGAAGCCATCGGCTCCTATCATACCGCCACGCGATTAGGGCCAGGCCTGAACACATTACACCCTCAAAGAAGCTTGACTACAAGAAACTTGGACCATTCAAAATAATCGAATGGGTTGGGTCGCGAGCATATAGACTCGCGCTCCCCGCCAAAATGAAACAAACCCATCCAACATTCCACATCAGCCTTCTGGAACCCTACCAAGAAAACCATTTCCCCTCAGATAAAAGCCTTCCCCGTCCGTCTATTCACATAGACGGAGAAGAGGAATACGCACTCGAAGAAATAATCGACTCTCGCTTACACTACGGTAAACTCCAATACCGTGCTAAGTAGACCGGTTATTCTTCCAAACACGATCAAGAGTGGTATCCAGCCACAAACTTTACCAACACTAAGGATGTCGTCCTCCTCTTCCACCAGCGCTACCCGCGCAAACGAGTAACCGACCGTCCACACTAAAGCGGAAGAAAATGGTTGGGTAGCGGTTGAGGATCGCGAAGAATTTGAACAATACGTGCTGCAAGCACGGAAAGAAGTGGAAGAGGGGCAGAAACTGAAGAAAGAACATGGAAAGAAAACATAGTCCGCGTGCACCCACAACGAGTACACGGTATACCGCAACGCAAAGAAGCGACAAGGATGGTGGCCAACGGAGGCCACCCAAATGAGAGACTCGGACAAAGACCAGGAGTGGGCAGATTCCAGGCAACAACAAACCTGGGAAGGGGAAACCCCGACCACCCTAACGGGGCCAAGACACCTTAGGATCGACTGGCAGAACGGCATGCGCAGGTTCTGCCCCTACCACCGGAGGGAAGAACAAAAGGCACGAAAGGCTCAGAGGATAGAGCCGAGCAAGAAGGGGGGCACAAAGTTTCCTTTGCCCGCAAGGACGTCCTAAGAGAAACCATCTGCACATGTAAAATGAAACAATAACGCAGCAAAAAGAGATGATAGACTAGCTGCAAGGAAAGGTGGACCGACTCCAACGGACGGTCAAGGGACTACAGGATGTAAAGAGAATGGTACGGGAACAAGGGCAGAGACAGGATCGAGAAAGACAGATCCACAGAGAGGTGGAAGACTGGCTTCTCGAGGAATACAACCTGGCGAAGTATCACGAGTTACGTACGCGCAAGTACGCTACATCAATCGACGAGAGGGGGAAGAGAAGGAGATAGACGTATCCTCAGGGACTGAGGGTATGGGAGAGGGGAGCTAATGTTACAATCTGGCTAGAGGAGCGCGAACCAGGTGACGGCGGCGAGGAAACAGGTTTCGCATATGATGTCACTTGGATGTCATACGGTTAAGTTATGATTTTTACGCACATGACCTCGTTAGCAGCCCATGGGGCTCATTTATATTTAAGCTGGTTTTACGCACATGACCTCGTTAGCAGGTCATGGGGATCGTTTATGTTGATTGCATTTCGCACATGATGTACAGTTGACGTCATGGGAAGAGTCTAGGCTGGCTGGTAAGGCTTACTGGCAAGGCAGACTTGTTTATGTTTTGCGCGTGACCTCGTTAGTAGGTCAGGTGGTTGGTTTAGTTATATTGCCTTTGATTTATGTTGCGCACATGACTTGTTTAAGTCATGTGATGGATTTCACACCTGACCTTGCTTGAGGATCAGGGCAGGGTTAGGGTTGCCGGAAGAGGCCTATATAAAGGCCGGGTTTTCACAGATGGGTTAGCTCTTCATGCAAACATCTACTGTTATTTCCTATCTACTACTTTACGATCCTTACAATACTAAAACCTTTACGCTCCAATCTCATCCGCTAGACAGATCCACTTTAAAGTCAATAACCTATCCGCTACGTGGATCGTATTAACCCAATCAAAGACCGATACTCTCGGCACTGGTGAGAAACCGATTCTTACGTGACAATACTAAGATAGGGCCTAGAGACTCGAGGAGCTCTAGGACACAGTACACCGTAGTTTGGAAGAACCAATCAAGGTCGTTACCTGTCACGAGTAACACGAGTAGGGGGAAGCCGTAACAACAGCACAGGACTGCCTGAAGGCACTACCCCAGTCACCTGAATGATAATACTAATGATGATAAGTGGGTAGGCTGCAGGTTGCTTGGCAAGACAAAGGACAATGTGCTAACCTTAAATCATATGCAACAGCAGGAATTGAATAACTAAGGTCAGGTTAGAAAGGTCACTTCTTTATCATTGCACAGGTAGCAACAACTGGTATAATCAAATATCATCACCGAGGGGAACGAAAGAAAGAGAAAGGAGAGGCACTCCGAGGACCGAGTTTGTCTGAGAAGGCCTGAATGGCCAAAATTGTGTGAGCACAATAACAAACACCCAAGATTAGTGAATGCCTGGAAGAAAATATCTGTTAAGTGAAGACAGAGTAATCCTACAGGGGAACCAAGGTAACAGAAAACTCAATTGTCAACTCCCACATAGTACTACAAATGCCTACAAGGAATGGTATTCTTAAAAATACAGGATGAATGAGAACCGATCCATGTATTATTATACACAGGCTCGCATATCTTTGTCATACAAGACATACTTGTACAATGGTTAGGACTAGGAGCCATCTGACTAGAAAACCCAATTAGTATAACAGGGTTTGATTGCACACATTCTCAAAATGCAGGAAGATATTACACTGCCCCCATCATGCTTGAGATTGAGGCTAACCGACATTGTTCAGTAATAACTTGTGAGTTTATGCACTATGGGGTTGATAAACTGATTATATTTTTCAGCTGGTAGTATTCCCAGCACCCTATATTCTTTATAGAAGATGTGACATAGTGGGTACTCTAGGCTGAGCAATGTAAGTGATACTTGGAATCAGTAGATGAAGGGATTTCTTTTGAGTGGGACAAGAGAGTGGTCTTGGATCTTGTAGCAAAATACATGGCCAGATCGTGGGCCTGGAAGACACAGAGGTAGTAGTCATGGAGATACTACCAAAACCATATTGGAAGTATGCTGATCTCTTTCTACTACAGGTAGCAGAACTGCTCCCAAGTCATGACACCTTTGATCATAAGATCAAAATTCGCAAAGTTGAGAAGCCCCCATGGGGGCCTATATACCCATTATCTAAAAATGCACTATGGGCATTATGAGAGTACCTTGATAAAATGCTATAGGAGAGAAAGATAACATCAAGCAAGTTACCTACAGGTGTACCAATACTATTCGTACCAAAGCTACAAGGACAGCTAAGACTTTTTGAGAACTCCCATAGGCTAAACAAGGTCATGATTACCAATAAGTACCCACTACTGCTCATGAGTAAATTGAGGGATTGAGTAGTCAGATTGTGTATCTTCACCAAGTTGGACCTAGAGGACAGAGACCACTTGATATACATAAAAAAGAGAGATGAATTGAAAACTATCTTCCATACTCAGTATGGCTATTGCGAGAACTGGGAAATGCCATTCAGGCCAGTAAATACATCTGCCACCTTTCAAGACATGATACATGTTGTTCTATGAAGGTTCCTTCATTTGGGCGTTATTGTATGCATAGATGATGTCCCGATCTATTTTCAGAACAAGGAAGAACACTTGGACCTTGCCAAAAAAGTGCTCACTGAGTTGCAGAAATACCAGCTGGCAGTGTCTATCACTGGATTGGTATTCCATATCAAGACAGTAGAATACCTGGGATACATAGTGAAGACAGATGGGATCATTATGAGTGATTGAAAGGTCAAAGCTATAAGAGAATAGAAGAGATCTAAGTTTGTAAAGAACAGACAAACTGTAATGAGATTTGCAAACTTCTAATACAGATTCATCATGAATTTCTTGGGAACGTGTAAACTCATAACATAATTATCGTAAGGTAATTCAAAGAGGTTCACCTGGGGGACAGCCTAAGGGTAGAAGAAGGCTTTCGGGTTCCTAAAAGAACAGTTTATGACCACCCCGATCTTAGCACACTTTCATGTGGACCGAAATATAGTAGTGGAGACAAACTCTAGTAACTTTGCACTCGGATGTATACTATCAAAGTATCTCGAATAGAGGTTACACCCAATCCCATTTCATGTATGGAAGCTCAACTTGACTGAATGCAACTATACCATCCATGACAAGGGGTTGCTAGCCATTATTGAAGCCTTCAAAGAATAGTGTTACTATCTCTTAGGAACCAAGGAACCTATTATGGTATTTACCAATTATCTGAATCTCCAATACTTTCTTGCAACCAAGACCTGGAGTGCAAGACAACCCAGGGGGGCATAGAACTTAGCAGACTTCAACTTCAAAATTGTGTACAGACTAGGGTCAAGTGGTGGAAAACCAGACACATTGAGTAGATGGCCAGAATACTGTCTTGAGAGGGTAGCTGTATGAAGTGAGAAGCTCCCAATACCAAACCTCGCATATTTTAACTAGACAATAGTTATAGTGGGAGGAAAAGAGAAAGAGACTCGGAAAGAACAAGTGACACCTGAATCAACATACACCAGAGCTATTAGGCTACACTCCAAAGCACAAATTTTGACCAAGAGTATAAGCAAAGTGGCAGGACATAACATTTATACCCTAGAGGGGGCAGTAATACCTATCCATGATCAAGCGACTAGGGCAACCAGAATACTCTTGATATTACATATAGAAACATATAGATGGGTAGCTCTCAGAAGTGGCCTTGCCATCTGGTATAGAATCATGGTCAGTGCAGGAGTTATAGACAGAGATTACTGAGGAGAGGTAAAAGTGTTGCTGTTCAATTTGAAGGACCAGGACTACCATGTCGGAAAAGGAGAGTGAGTTGTACAGCTTGTAATGGAAAAGATTCATGATGAGAAGTTCTGAGAGGAAATAGAACTAGACAATACTGAGCGAGGTTAGGAGGGATCTGGAAGTACTGGGCCTAGAGTGATTGAAACTACAACTGAAACAATTTATCGAAAGGAGGAAAAAGGACAAAACCAATACTTTGACAAGTTCAATCAAGGAAAGCATGGGGCATTGATTGTTACGGTTTCCCACTACTCACTGTACTTGTGATAGGTAACGACCTTAGTTTTTCACACTATGCTGTGCTGTGTCCAAGAGCTCCTCGAGTCTCTTGGCCCTATCTTGGTATTCTCATATCAGAATCAGTTTCTCACCAGTGCTGAGAGTCTTGGACTTTAATATAGTTAGATCAATCCACATTGCGGATAGGTTCTTGACTCTATGTCTTGCCTACATGGTGGAATGGTGTAGAGCATAAACGTTTTTGTATTATAAAGAATATAAAGTTGTAGATAGGAGATAACAAGAGATAGTTGTGTGAAGAGCTAACTTATCTGTGAAAACCTAGCCTTTATATAGGCCTCTTTCCACAACCCTAACCATGCCCTGATACTCAACCTGAGCTCAGATACAAAATCAACCATAATATTATATGCCCCAACTAGGGCATGTGTGCAAAACATAAAACAATCTCATGACCTTTGAATGGGGTTGGGTGGGGAATACATAAGCCATATAACCTACTAAGAAGGTTATGTGCAAAACATAAATGAGTCTGGCTTTCCAGTACACCTTACCGACAAGTCTAGATCTAGTCCATGATGTCAACTGTAGGTCCTGTGTGAAATATAAATCAAACACGAAATATATATCAAACATAAACAAGCCCTATGACCTGCCAACGAGTTTACATACGAAATCATAACTTAATCCTATAACCTCGAATGAGGTCATATCTGAAAGCTGTTTCTCACTTCTGTCACCTTTCTATCACTCCTCTAGCCAGATCATGATATTGATAGCAAAACAGGATGTGCTCTCTAGTACCGTAGTCATCAAACCCATGGCATGAAAATTCAACCTGGAGTTTCTAAGACAGGTGTAGGTTAAGGGTCTGGAAGACAATAACTAAAAGATAACACGGGAGGAGCTGGAGAGACTCTGAGATGAGAGAAAGGCAATGCTGACATGCTGGACCTTAATGGAGCACCTACTATATCACAAAGAATAGCTATTCATCCCAAAGGACGAAGCCCTACAAAGGCTGATTATATAAAGCAGTCATGTTTGGAAGGTTGCTGGGCACTTTGGCTGAGAACAAATGCTAGAAATCATAACATGGGATTTCTACTAGAAGGGACTAGCAGAATAGATGAAAGGGTATATACGATCATGGGACAAGTACCAACACAATAAGGCACCTGACATACAAGATACAGATTTCTACAACCTACTGAAGTACCCTACATAGTGTGGATATCTGTAACGACCCAGCATGCATGAGCTATGGCAGTTGGAACCTACACCCATACAGGTAGCCAGGAGGTGAACTGGTAGGAACCGGCAGGCAAGTAAGTACTTGACCTATGGAGACCCAATAGCCCGGGCTCCGAGATGAACAGAATTGGCTGGCCAGGTACTTAGGTACCTGGGTACAACTGGGAAGCGGTGTCAGCGTACTTAGAGACCTCAGAAGGGGCAGTTACTCAGCTAGGCCGGGTAACTGGAGAAAGGTCAGAAATATCTATCTCCGGCAATGGGATAGACAGGGTAATAGGGAAAGGTTATCTTGTCCGTCAGACAAGGGTACCCTACTCTCAGAATGAGGTTACCCTACCATGGGGCTTAGGTTACCCTGCCCAAAGTCCTGGGTTACCCGACCGTTCAATATGAAGTCCCTCGAGGAGTTCGCTAAAAATGACCGGAATGTTTGTCATGTGAAGCCATGGATAATACTGGAATCTGGGGTTCCAGAAGATGCTATTGGGCAAGCTACACAGCTCCGAAGAAGCTGTTACCTGGAGACATTATTTCTATCATACCCCTGCGGCCCCGCCTTGAGGCCCGGACGTCATGGGCAAACGGTTGCATAGTTCTGTGCAGTCTAGCAAAGAAGGACCTTTGAAGGTATTGTAACGTGTTCGGGCCTGGCCCTAGTCACGTAGCGGTACGATAGGAGCAGATGGCTTGGTGATCAACACCAAGCGAGCGCTGCTTGCTAGAGGAGG
>PYWC01000038.1:1048802-1063389 GCA_003182015.1 Tuber magnatum
ATGAGCGATATTGCAAAACATTGTGTGTATCAACCGATAGCACACGAAACAATACAAGTATCCAAAGATACTGTGAAACCAAACATAAAACATTGTGTGTATCAACTGATAGCACACGAAACAATACAAGTATCAAACGATACTATAAAACTAAACATAAAACAATGTGTGTATCAAGCGATAGCACACGAAACACTACAAGTATCAAACGATACTGTGAAACCAAACATGAAATCCTAGTAACCCGTACCGGTTACAGGTATGCTTGCAACACCCTATACATCGCTGCCCTCCAGTCAACTGTAGGCTGTTCACAGGATATCTAATGGGATATAGGGTGGACGGTGGAGTACCTCCTCCAAGTTGTTTGGAGTAAAGCAGACCAAAACTGACGGAGTTAACAGGAGTTAACTGTTGGGGGTCCTGAAGGTAGTCCCAGGTGGTGCCAGGGTGGATGGGAGAGTTTTACACCTGGCAAGCCGGAAAGTGTCCCCAATGCCATAGGTCCTAAAAGCGAAGTGCAGAGACACTAAAAGCATGATTCCTACCACAGGTAAGGTGGATCCGAGGTAGTGGTCATGGGTAGGACCTAGTGGACCCCACCGGGATCACTGTATCCTGCGGAAGACACCGGAAGTCCAAGAACAGTAAACAGTAGATAGATAAACCGCTCCGGGTAGCTTGCAGGGCCAAGTAGAGATCACTGCATATGGGAAGGGTGTCATCAATACTCTAGTTCATGCAGTGTCTTGACTGTTAGCCACTGGCAAGACTCCAATGCGCAGAAGTTTTCACTCTGGTGGGCAAAATGGCAATGCGCTGCAGAAACAATAACCGCATAAGGTGAACGCCGACTAGAGTGTGTCGACACATGCATGCCTGAAGGGTATGTCAGGAGATGTGTGGGACCACTCTTAGCGGAGAAGGGTGTGCTTGAATAGTTGCAGTAAACTGACGGGGGAGTTTCTGGCCTAAGATAAAACTACCTGAAAGTCTATGCGAGAACTCTCCTACTCCAACAATCAATCCTCTCAAGACCTTAATTGAGTGAAGCGTCAGGCTTAACGATATTAAGTTTTACCGTTTGCTTTACTCTTACATTGTGTGCACATTTGGTGTTAAGTTTGAAGTTGTTTAATGCGGTCACACCCTTGGGATCCATCTTTCTAGGGGAGCCCCTGTTACAATATCTATCTCAGCTGACTTTATAACACACCTACCAGAGTCAGAAGATAAGATACAGATTACAGTTGTAGTAGACTATTTTACCAAAATGATCTACTGTATAAGACTTCAGAAAAATGCAATAGCCAAGAACATAGTCCAAGCCTTTCTGCATGAGTTGTGGAACCTGTATGGACTACCAACAGAAATCATCTTGGATAAGGATATGAAATTTGCTGAAGAATTTTGAGGATCTCTACACAAACTCTTAGGAATCAAGTGCAAAATATTCACTATCTACTATCCTCAATCAGATAGACAGACAGAAGGGACCAGCTAAGTACTAGAAGGTTACCAGTGTAGCTCTGTAAATTGTGATGAGGATGACTACTATCAGGTACTTCTGTTGGTGGAACACGCCGATAATAATTCTGTCATGGGTGCATATAGGCTAACCCTTTCTACATAAAATATAGATACCACCTGTAAACCAAATAAGTAAAGGAGTGAGAAGTTGGAAATGCAGGAGCCACCACCTATGCTGACTGGATGAAGGAAGTACATGGACAAGTGACGGCAATGCTGAAGGCAATCAGAGAAGCAATAGGTTAGTACCAGGACCAGAAAGCTAGATCGCAAACTAACTTTTACACAAGTGACTTGGTTATGCTAAATGCCAAGAATATTCACACCAAATGACCCGCCAAAAAGCTTAGCCTAAAGTGGTATAGGCCCTTTGAAATCCTAGAGTAGCACAGCAATCATGTATTTAAGCTAGAAATCTCAGACAGCAGGAAAACCAAGCGTGTATTCCGTGTATAATAGTAGGAGCCTTACAGAACATCTATTTGACTGGCTTGAGAACAATCTCCCAGGACACCTGAGGAGATAGATGGTGATCTAGAATAGGAGTTTGAAAAGAAAGTAAAAAGTGGGATTGTTTCCTATACTTGCAGAGTTCCCGAATGTATTATAAGGTTCTATGAACTCCAATACTTTGTGAAATGGCAAGAGTGTTGGGAGGATGAAAATACCTGGGAACCACTGGCACATTTAGAGTAGACAGTGGAGCTGCTGGAGGAAATTCATAGAGAAAACCCAGAGATGCCACGGTTGTAGAAGGAGGATGACAAGGAAAGGTTTTTCTGGGCATAGTCAAGTAAATGCGCAAAGGTTTCTTATCCTATCTTGCCATGTCCTTACAGGATGTTGAGTGGAATACTATTAGAAAATTAGATTATAGAGATTCGAGCCAAATCTCCAGAGAGGAGAGCTCGTATTACACATAAGACAAACTTCTATCGTATAATGGGTATGACATATAACTATAGGCAAAAGGTTACATATTTGATTGTGAAGTCTTCTAAAGTATTTAGAAAATAAGAAATTTCCTACCAATGTGAATAGATGGATAAATCCCTCATGCTATGCTGACTAGAGGATGCTAACTAAGAGGTCTTCATCCACTCCTATACAAGGAGACCTCAGCTGTACTGCAGAAGTTAGATAAAGTAATCTGATTGGTTGGTTGCACAGTTATGGGCTTATAAAGAAAGCTGGACGAGAGGATGATATTCAAGAGATGATGGTATTTCCAGGCCTGGGTATGGGTAAAAGTGGTGTTATGAGAAAGTACACTGGTGACAAGTCAACATCAAGGGTAAAGGGCAATTACAAAGTCATCTCCCTTTGGCTTGATAGGGATAAATATTACTCATGCCATGGTTGACACAAAAGTATAATGAATCCAACTACATTGATAAGTCTGTCATCAGAGCAGATTACTCAGTATGCAGTAAATGAACCAGTAATCACTTGCTATAGTGGGAGGGTTCGAGTAACTATGGATAGAGAGGATGCTGTGTAGAGAAGAATAGAAACACTCATCCTACCACCTGCAGAATTCAGAGTCAAGCAGGATTAAGGCTTTCAGGGTCTATGAAGTTTACACTAAAAGAAGTGCAGGAAGAAAGGGAGGATTAGATAGCCTGTGAATACTCAGGGTAGAAATATAAATATCGAGGTATCTCCTACCCTTTTACAAACAATTATCAGGGATGGAGAAGCAATCTTATCAATATATTCATTATACGATACAATATAGATACATTTATCTATGCAAAGTATAGTGAGTGTTCCTAGTGTTTACTTCATGAAGTATTGGGCCCTAGGCAGAACTTGCCTGTCCTTAGAGTTGGCTACTATCTAACACCTACTATCTTATATTAAGCCACAAAATTACCTTGAGCTACAAAGATACATTGAGCTAAAAAGTAACATTGAGCAATCAGGCACTCTTTAGAGTGCTTCCAAAAGCTGAGCCGGTGAACTTGCTGGAGTTGCAGTACCCTAGTACTGCAATCTTGGTATAAGTATTCTCTATACTACAATAGTGGAAGTATGATGAAAGTTACAGAAAAAGAAAGGAAAAGGAGAGAGAAAGGGCAGGAAACTACTTAGTATCACTATATCTGCTATGGCTCCTGGACTCTATGCTTTTCAACTTTAGTCCACAAGTATGCCAAGACATCTCTCCATTAATAGTCCATGACATATTACCCCCTAGAGTGGGTTAGTATTGGTATTACAAGTATGGTCTGTTGTGCTTAAGGTATGCATTTTGGTTTATGCAATACGTGATAGCTAATATTGTAAGCTTATGGGATAAAAAATTTCTTTTTTGAAAACCTACCTTCAATTTATGCTAGTGTGTTAATGAGTAGATCCTTCTTAATTCTGGTAAGGGAATATAGAAAAATAGAGGTATTACTAACAATTGTGATTCTGTTAGACTTATGGTATTGAGGGAATCTTATATAGAGATTGGATCTTCCTCTATTGTATTGAGTATCATAGTATTTAGAGGCTAAGATTTTCTTTATACAATTTTGTATAAGATAATACAGTTTAAAAATGATATAATATAATATTATTATTTTTAAAACATGTATTTTATTCAACTCTCAAATTTCTGTATTATAGTATATCATATCTAATATATAGAAAGAAGCTGCCAAAAAACCTACTTATTTATAGCTTAATGAAACTTTGTTACTTAGTACTAGTATTTTAAGAATGTAAATTTTAGTGCCTGTGTGTATTGTATTGTATTGTATAAAATAAGAGAGTAAATATATAGTATATTATAATAATATACATATATTTGAATGCTCTAATAGTATTAAGATAAGAGGGATGTACTTTTAAGATAAAGATACCAGAAGTTAAAGTACAGAGTAAGGGAGTAGTTGAATCAAGATTCT
This sequence comes from Tuber magnatum, assembly GCA_003182015.1. Lineage (NCBI taxonomy): Eukaryota > Fungi > Ascomycota > Pezizomycetes > Pezizales > Tuberaceae > Tuber > Tuber magnatum. The sequence goes on from PYWC01000038.1 coordinate 1,053,230, forward strand.
AGGAGTAATAAAGAAACTGGTGTTATAAGAATTGAATACTGAATCTTAAGAGATCACTTTAATGAGGTTATGGCCCTTTGTCTTTAAACAGTTAGGCATTATGTGCTGCATGGGCCTGGACACACATTATAAGTGCTACTTGTAATACCTGATTTGGTGGTGTAATTCTCTGGATGTGCTAGAAGTGGATTGTAAGTCAACTATATTAAGGTCTATTGTGTAGTAGGGGTGCCCTAAGGGAGATGGACCCAAAGATTATAACCACATCAAACAACTTCAAACTTATCACCCAAAGTTCATATACAAATGTAAGAGTAAAGTAAGCAGTAAAACTTAATATTCTTAAGCCAAACACTGTATTCAATTAAGGTCTTGAGAGCATATTGATTGTATTAGAGGAGAAGTGTTCTTCCATAGATTAAAGTAGTCAGAATTTATACCAGAAATTCCTCTATCAGTTTACTCCAATCTTGTAAGCACATTCTTCTCTACTGAGGGTGGTTCAGCACTTCTTTGACATCCCTGTAGGCACACATGTGTCGACACACTCTAGTTAGAAATCTTCTTATATAGTTCAGTTTCTACAGTACTCTCAATTACAGCTGCCAGAGTGAAAATCTCTTTGTATTGGTGGCTTGCCAGTGGCTAACTGTCAAGATACCTGGGAGAGTCTACTAATTTATGAATACCTTCCCATGTGCATTTTATCTATACAAGTTCCTATTAACTCCTCTAGTCTGTATATTCTATCTACTTCTATTAAACCAAGAGCCTACAGAGACTCTTGCTATAGAGTGTCTAGTGTGGTGATCCAATGAGTACTACCTATAACCACCATACTCAAAACCACCTCAGTCATGATAAGAATCATGTTTTTAGTGTTTTCAAACTTCTCTTACAGTGGCTATAGCATAGGTGCATATTTAGGCTTGATAGGTGTAAAACTCTAATAGTTGTTATCAGTACCACCTGGGACTACCCCAGCAACCGCTATGGTTAGCTTCTGCTATCTCCATCAATTGTAGTCTGTTTTACTTCAAATAACTTGAAGATGGTACTTTACCTTCTCAGCTATGCCCCCTGATATATCCTGCGAACAGCTATGGTTGAGCGAACTGGCAAGATGTATATGGTGTCATGAACATGTCTACAGAAGTCCCTTTTTGCTAATATATATACAATTACAAAATGGTTTACCAATGACATCTGGGACTCAAGGCAGTACTGGAGGGGTATGATAGGAATAATACCTCTAAGTAACAATCTCTTTGAAGCTCTGTAGCTTGACCAATAGCATCTCAGGGAATCCCTGATTTGGGTACTACTTATAGTTTCACAGGACAAACATTCTAGTTATTATTCCCAAAGTCCCTGAGAGACTTCATAGTGCAAGGTAGGGTAACTCAGTGTCCTCAACAGGGTAACCCGAGTTCCATAGTAGGGTAATCAGATTCCCAAAATGGGGTAATCCTACTAGTATGTTAGGGTACCTTTACCCGATCACCTGGCCCTCTCCCTTGGTAGCATTAGCTACTTGTATCTTTACTCCATTTAACTGGCCTAGTAGGATAACTTCCCTGTCTACAGTCTCTAAGTATGCTGACAGTTGCTCATGTTCATACCAGGTCCAAGTATCTAAGTACTTAGTTGTTTACAGTAGTACCCCGACTCTTGGTACTGGTGAAGCATGTTGCCACTTGCCTGCCTATTTCTAGTAGGTGACCTCTCAGGCTTCTATATGGGGATATGTTCAGATTCTTATAGCTCATGTGCTGGGTCATTACACATTGTTTGTACTTTAACTTATCAATTGCAGAGTGAAAGTTGTATTGCTTGTAGTACATTTTATCAGATAGGGGCACCTGAGAATTGTAATCTCTCCATCTCTCTAGGGTAGTGCAGCGAACTATGATACTACCATATAGGTGCTAGTATGTGAAAATTGGTCTGCTCCTCCAATGTAACGAATTAGCCTCAATGCATAGGGTGCAAAGTACTTCAAGGTAGGACCTCTAGTGGAACAGGAATTCCATTGCAAACAATTGGAGTTGAGCCTTGAGTTCAGCCTGGAATTGCCAAGGCAACATAAAGAGGCAGAAATGATATGTATGGTACAAGTACAGACAATTCCAGGGAGATGAAGAGAGCAGAAATCAATAAAATACTGTATTTAGAGAAGAGAGGTATTTTAAATAGAATCTTGAGCTGTAGATACATGACAATGACTTTTATATACAATATCTGTAAACTCAGATATCTCATACCGCAATCCTGCATAGTAGGTATGTTATATACAAGTGCTCTTCCACCAGTATTTAAGGGGTAAGAGTAAAGGTATTTCCTATAAAGCTTTGGGAACTGTTTTGATTAGTAAAGGCCATTTATACCAACAATTCTTTCTAGTAAACTATTTTGCTCTTCCATATCTATACTCGATCCAGTTGAGAACACAATAATATTTTGGAAAGAATAAACAAAGATGACCTCTCTTTTCAATCTCCTCCTAAAGGTGAGACTTTTATGCTAGAAAGTCTGATGGTACTGAGAGAAGCTGCCTGGTACAGCAAGAATTGCCACTGTGACTTTGGTTCTTCTTATTTTTTCTGCTCTTGCAGTTATGCCTTAATCCTACCTCAGGCTAAATCTCATGTTCCTGAAGGATTCTTTTCCATCTCTTTGGCATACCTCTCCATTTAGAAGGTATAGAAGGATCATGCTGATCAAAAACTTACTCTTTGATGTATAAGGTAATGCTATTGAGTTCATAGTAACCACCATATCAGAGATGTGACTGTTTGCCACCAGGATCCGTATTCATATGACAAGACTGATGATCATCTGGTACATTAGCTGTATGAGATGTAGTATGGTCAAAAAAAAACAAGGTGTGTGTATTGGAGAAAGTTGCTTCAAAAATCAGAATTGCAATATTGAGGACCTGGTTAATAAGATTGTCACCTTTCTACCATGTTCTTTTGCCTACCTTAATATATTCTGTAGTCTGTCTAGGATTAATTTTAAGTCTAGGAACTAGTTCAAGATCACAAGTCTGTAAGACAAGAAATAGAGGAACTGTAGATGGCATCTCCAGTCTATTCCAAGGAAGTATGAAATTGGATACCATGAGACCTAGACCTATTGACCATTTTCTGATCAGATACCTATCTTTATGAATCCATTGATGATGCACTCCGTCATTTGAGTGAAAAGTGTATTCGTCATATGCAATTGGGATTAAGAGATATTATCTGGTTGGTAGAAGTGTATCGTCTATAGCTACTAAGAGATTCTTTTTTGGCATTTATCTTTCCAGCTCCATCTATTGGGAAAGAAAGCAGTGCTGGTGATAAAAGACTATATCAGGCTTTTCATGACCATCAATATAGACCTTTTTCCGTACTTCCTTCTACTCAAATTCTAACTTCTTAAGCCACTAAATAGCTGTGCAAGCTGTCAAACTCATTCTCCCTTTTGCTTATTTTGCTATCAAGACTTGATAGATACAAGGGACTCGGATCTCTACATCTTGCTGCCTTGGATAGGTAGTTCAATACTCAGTTACTACTCTTACAAGTTCAGATACAGAAATATCTAAGTATAATTTACAACCTGATTAACTTCTAATTCATAAAAGAGAAGATTAGAGTTATTGTAGTACTTACTTTTACCAGTACCCTCAATATAATCCCTGACTGACATTAGTGTACCTTTATTATTTAGCATACTCTGAGACTTTGCATACTTTCCTTGTTGACTTAAAACAATTGTTTTTGTTTTAATCCAGCTCTTTTCCCATGAAATAATGCTCTTGACTATATGCTTACTCCATCCACATCCAGTTGCTCTATTTAGTGCTGCCGACTTGCAAGCAAGATCAGGACATTTCAACTGCTAGTTCATGAATTGAAGTACTTGGAAATAGCATTCAAGATCAGATGTACTGCAGATGGCTTTTTTCTTGTATCTTAGCACCTTTCAGATATTCATCACTCCTAATCATGCTTGAGTTAGTTTATCTATTTTGTTGTATCTTAACATTATTTTATTTAAATAGAAATGAGTATATCTTTTTTCAAAACTATGGCCCTTATATCCTTGATAATTATTGGCCATTTCTCTTCAACCTAGGTTTCTAAATTCTCCCAATTGACCTCCATCCTGTCCTCAACTAGTGTATTCTGTTGCTATTGTTTCTCCTTCTCCTTTTGTACTCTATGCTATAGTGTACCCCTTGCTGTTCCTTTGTTTCTATCTAGACTACTAGCAGAACTATAACTACCCTTATCTAGCCTGACTCCGGGTACATTCTGATTGGCTTCTACTCCTAACTCTTGATCAACAATATTCACACTCTTTTCATTGGTAGTAATCTCATCCTGGCGTTATTGAGATCAGAAGTTATGGATTGTTGACAGATCTTTTTGGAATAGCCACTGTGAGACCCAATGGTGTGAAGGCATTTTCACTTTTGATGTGTTGGTAGTATAGTAATAGCTTTTATAATCCTTAGATGTAATAACAATTTTTGGTAAATTGTTGGTGCAGGTTTTGGTATTTGTCAAGGTTTAGATAGATTTGTTCTACTTTTCTCTTCATCTATTATCATGCTATTTTACACTTCCACCCTCTACAGTATTTTTCAGTGTAGCACTGTGTACATTCTGTTACTTTTTCCATTCTCACCAAAATTTTCACTTTTTGTCTACTATTTCCTCTTGTCTATGACACTTAATTAAAAAAACAAAAGTACTAGTTTGTTCTTTTTAGAAATAGCTTTATCTTAGTGCTTTTTTTTTTCTTTAAATTTCTTTGTTGTGGTTGACTAGATAGAGATTGCATTCTGCCTGTTTTAAGAACTCAGTTTGAACCCATTTGTACTATACAATACTTCTTGAGCCTAGAAAGTATGATCTGAAGTTCTCAAAATATATTTGTTATAAGAATTGAACCCTTTATTGTCTCTTAAATTTAAAATCTTCAATTATCTGTTTCTGTTTTTATTACATAGTTGAACAGCTTATCTTTCAATCTACCTGAAATATATTTATAGATTCTTTGTGGAAGAAGAATTAATTGTTAAAATGAGTTTTGTGATTTGTATAAAAATTATTCCAAATGTAACAGAATCCTTAAACCAGTATTAATAGTATCTGATCCAATATAATTTATCATCAGAATGGGTTGAGTGAAAGTTAGTAGTGGTTGAGGCCATCCACCTAGTTCTAAGAATAAAAGAAGAAAGAAATAATTCTGTATTGTTAAACTTATCAATAGCTAGCCTGAGCTCACTTATGTTTTACTCCTGTCTTGTCATAATTCACAAAATTAAACAAATGTTTCTTTATTTTTTTCATCGTAGCTCCATAGAGAAAGTAGTTTTGATACTATCACTATTACTTGAAAATCATGTTCTGCCATTATTGGATTGGTACTAGAAAACTTTCCCATAAAATTACTTTTGTAAATTTCTTGAAATTGTGGTAGTTGCTATACAAACTTCTAAGTATAATAGGTCAAAACTAGGTTTAATGGGTCTAACTAATTTCCCTATATCAATACCTATATAATAAGCATTTCTTTTACAAGAACTAAGAAACTAATAATCATACCAAGGTTATGGCTTGAGCACCACAACCTCAGCATGATTAAACATTTGTATTGACTTTTGTCTCTACCCAAACCCTGTTTGCTTCTACAGAAAAATATGCTATAAAAAAATATGGAGATAGAGAGAAAAAATAGAATTTTGTGGGAATTGCCAAACACTCCCTCTATATAAAAGTTTTTTATGGAGCTTTTTATACCATAAAAACCACTTTTATGGCATAAAATTGGCTGGCTGAATAGGGCCTAAGTTATGTGTTTCAAGGAAATATATGCCTTAGTTGGGAAATACCAGGAGTCTTTGTTTTGCTAGAGCTCAGGAGTTTGCCCCTTTTTTTGTCCTGTTTTTCATCTCTTGCATCCTCTGTTGATATTTACTGAACTCCACCCAAGTTGTGAATTATATGGCAAGTATTGTATAAACTATAAAGGAAGTGATTTAGTAAATTTGGATATGAACTATATAGGGTAGAGGTATAGGTCTCAGATGTTTACTTCTGCTAGGAATAAATGAAGAGAGTTACAAAGGGATGAGTAGAGGTTGATATTGTCTACTGAGTGAAGAAATACATATATATATGCAAGGATGATGATCTGAAGGAAAGGCAAAGAGCAGGCTCTTTTATAGGGAGATGTGAGAGAGAGATATGAAAGAGAAAAAAGGTAATTTAATGAAGTTTAAGAAATCCACCACAATCTGAAATCCTGAAACGATACTAATATACGGTATGCGTAATGTGTGTCCTTCAGCAACTTGTTTCATCTCAAATATCCTATGTTTGAGCTATCTGAATCCAGCAGGTATATGAACTTTTCAAACACCGAAGGATTGCTGTGAGGATGCCGAAGCGCTGGGCCAAGCTGCAGTATATTTCAGCGTTGAGGATGATGTTTTTGCTGCAACTTCGGTCAATTCTGGTAGACGGAGGGAGACAGGCCGTTTTCGGATACAGGGGTTCTTAGTATCACACCAAGGCAGCTATAAAGGCAATCGCCAAGTTTTTCGGTTGGGAGGTAGTCTGGAGATCCTGGTTCTCAATTTAGGACAAAACTTCTGACTCCAGTTGCCAGATAGGACCTTGGATTAAAACGATGGAAAGATAGGAAAGAAAAGGGAAACAAGACCTAGGGACGGAATTTCCCATCCGACAAAACCTCCAATCCGTAGCCATGAACCACTCTACCCAAATCAGCCAGCAGGATAATGCAAGCCTGTCACCAATCACCTCAATCGCCTATCTTGCATATAAAGCGTCCCCCACCCAGAACAGGCCAGAGAATGCCTGGGAGCGGCCTCAGGAGCAAACCTGAGATAAAACCTACCGTTCCCCTCCTCCCCTTGAATCTCTTTATATTTTCGTTCATCCTCCACCACCTCCCATCAAGTGATCATCATCTGGCCAAGTGGTAACCGTCCAATTAATATCGTCCTCTAGTGTTGTGGCGGCTGTCCAATCAATGCTATCAGCTCGTGATGTAGGCAGTTTCGGTTAAAGAGCAAGTTTTCTCACAGCTTTTTCACTGAACAGCCATTCGAATTTCTCACCCTCCGTGCACCCCCCGTTGTGCCTTTTTATTTTTGCTGAGCTTGTCGCGTTTAATCGTTGACCCTCTCGTCTGGTGAGTGTTCTGGGGGCTTCTTGTCTACCATATAGTATATTGGGCTATCGGGGAATAGGAGTGTTGGAAACTCTTAAAAGAGTGGTTTTCGATCGGTTTTGCTCCCCTGCCGGTTGAGTGAGGAGATTGCGATGACCGGCAGACCAATTTTCTTCAGCGTTCAGGAGATCTTTCACCCGCTCTAACTCCTTCCTGAGTGCTGAATTCTCTTTGATGATTTCATCAATCCTGTTTCGCAAGTCCAATTCAAAAAAGGCCCGAGTTTTTTCACCATTGTACGTGGTTACACTCCTCTTTCTTTGGCAGCACCTCCTGGTCCTGGTGCCCTCTATCGATACTTATGGGACCGGGTCCTGATAGGCCGCTTGGCCTCTTCACACTGCTTTTGGATTTCCAAAGTTCCGAGCTCTGATTCCACATCATCCTCAAGGAGACCATCGCTTGAGAGTTCTACCTCAGGTTTTTGCGTTTGGGGCTGAGGGAAACTAGCCGTAAGGGTGTCTTCCTTTGTTGTGGAATCTTTGGCTAGAACGCTGATGCACGGCGCGTACTTTGCATGGGTAGATTCGTGCTGGTAGGGACTCATAGATGAGAACGTTAGCTTTGCTAAGAGAATTGAGGTGAGAGCAGTTGGGTTATTTCCAGGTGCCGGTCGAGAGACTGGCATACAGGGGTTGAGGAATTTCAGGAGAGCTGAGACAAAGATGGAGGTATGGTTCCGGAAGACTAAACTCTATACTAACTTTTCTAGAAAATGTGACAATTTTTCCTGCAACGGCAACCATAACACCCCTCCAATTTTTCTTTTCAGATTTAGGTTACATTACCCTCAATATTAATTTCTTAAGTCTGTATCACATAATTTGTTAAAAACATAAAGCTCATAAATACTATATCTACAAAACCAGTTAGTAAAGGGAAGTTAAGTATATATTACATATTATTGTACCAAATTTAATTCCGGAACAGCAATTATACCTAAACTCTACTTTTTGAATATAAAAATTGCCAGATATTTTTCATCTATATGAAATTGAAATACAAGATAAAACAGAAGATGTATGATACATGTCTCAGGATATAGCGTGCAATTTGAAAGCCCACTTTTCAAGACTCTCCCTCTCCTAGCATCTCGGAATTTTTGATATCATCCTTCACACTCCGCGGGGGGGTTTTCATTTCTGCCGGGGTTTGGTAGTAAGGGCTAACTCGTCTTTGGTGTAGATTAAAGGTAGATAAAATACCTGCGAGGCTGGCCGTGTTGTCACCTTGGCCTGCGAACTTCGAGGTCAGGCTAACACGAACCTAAAGAGAGAGCAAATATCCCCCGAAACTTGTAGACTCCTACCTTGTTTATTAGGGAGGAAGTCCATCACTTTGCTGTTACACAGATCGCCAATCTCTAGCATAGCCCAAGACCGGATCTGGCAGAGCGACCTATGGAAATGCAAGGGATTAGATTGACATATGATCTCACCAACTAGGTGTTGTAGTAGAGTAGGAACAGGACTTACCTAACACCTGGATAGGTCCTTCACTGGTAACAAAGACTGTGATAGACAGTCGCTCCCTGCAGCGTCACCCCTGACACCCTGGGGGAGGTTAAGGGGGTCCGGGTTCTTGTAGGCAAGGCGGTCAAAATTGTCAATGAGAGGGACGGGAAGACGGCCATTGCTCTGCTTGAATATTATAGCCTGATTACATAAATCCTTAGAAACCCGGTGCAGGAGTTGCCATCAATGTTTCCAGGCATCCGGTCCGTCCGTCCCCAGGGCAGGACGGGCTACGGGCTGGAGTCCGTCATTTTGGGGGACTAGGAAGGACTATGTCCCGGAGGGTTCGTACTGGGCGGATTATGGGGGACCACGGACTTGGCGATTGCGTAGCATGACTAAGAGTCCTGAGCAGCGGACTGAATGCCAGGATATTCTCAGAGAGTGTTGTCTACCGGAATGCTCGAAGGCGTTTCTCGGGTTTGAGCTTCGGGTTGCGTGCACGTCATCGGGCTTTGTGGCACTCTGGTATTCTTTACTTGATTTTACCGATCCTAAAACAGCTTCATTCTAAGGAATGAAGTGCTTGGTGTAATAAGTCAGTCAACCGAGATCACAATAGTTCGGAGAGGTTCCTGGTGGTTTCGAGAAGCCGAAAGAGAAAATGTGCAGTGGACTTTGGTATCAGTACTTTTGGAAAACCAGATAAGATGTTGTGCCTTCCGGTGCTCATGTCGTATGGCTCAATTCCCAGCCCTAATCTGGGAGGCAAGATACCCAAATTAATTGATATTTGAGTCAAGGCGCCATTGCAACAGAGTGTGCTAGGCATTTTGGTATGGGTTGTGTTTTATATTAGACGACTAATCTAGTAACCTGGGTTAGTACTAGTTTGATCAGATACTCGGGCAAGCCCACGCAAGCGGTATACCAGCATAGCGTGAAAGCTTAGCTGTTAAACTTCACGAAAGTTATATAGTTAAACCTCGCCGTCCCGGGACTCGATAAAACGAATACCTCGCTCTGCCATATGAAATCCTGTGACTTCAAAGTTTTTGTACACCAGAACTTGACCCGTCATCCCGGATCACTCGTACCGGACAGATTCTTCGGATTTTAGCCTTCCGGGATAGCGAGGTGCGGTTGTATTATTTGGAACGATCTAGGGTAATAGTAAGTTGCGAAACATGTCGCACTTGGAAATTTCCTAATGTATTTTAAAAAGCCTTCTCAATTTGCTGTTGCGCTTTCTTAGTAGGATTTACCGGTGGTAACAAAGGGCTACCGCTGAACCGTCACATGGACCCCGACCACATTCTTGTAGAGACATCTGTAAGGATAGCAGCTGTTCGCCTAATTGGACCCAAAATATATGAGCACAAGAGTGAGTGATCTAGAACAGGAGCTGAGACCTTACACGGCGTGGGCGGGCTGTTAGTCCCC
>PYWC01000038.1:1063451-1150421 GCA_003182015.1 Tuber magnatum
CCGTGGTCCCTAGCCATCCCCCATAGCCCCTCACTGTCCTGATGGATATATGTCCTGCCCCGTAGGGCCCGTCGTCCGTCCTAATAAACTACCCCCCTGGACGGACTACAACATGCCGTCCAATTTAGTCCGGGGCTCTTGGCAGCCCCTCGGCAGGGCCCTGCGGGGACCTAGGACTGTTGGAATCACTGGTTGCTGTTCATCTATTAGAACGTTAACTGCTGTATGCAATTACTGTCGCGTAACTAAGTCAGAGGTCTCCTCTTCGTCAGTAATGTGTAACAATACTTCGAGCTGACAATCAATGCGGGGTGGCTAGAGGAGGGCTTTAGCAAAAGTTTTTCCAACGCTCCCTCAACACCCATCAGCCCAATAACCACGTCAATGATGCCGGCAAGTTGGCACCTGATGTGGCGGACCAGGGTGGTTTTTCCAGTTCCCGGGCTGCCACCAATCATGCCATAGCTGCCATAGCTGTCAGCTGGCTGAAGGGAACAAATAATTACCCTAGTAATATCCTTGCGCTGCACTAGATGCCTTGCCCGATATCCGGGACCACTCTTTGTGTCGAATGCGCCGCGAAGCCTTTTCCCCCTGGCATTATCGAGGCCGCACATACCAATACCAATAACAACATGGGGAAGAGCGAGTCAAAGGCCTAGTACCAGTGTGGATAACAGGAAAAGCGTTGAGAGTCAGAGTGATGGGGTAGTAAGGCATTGGGATGTGTGGGTATGATACAAACACTAGTTTTTATTGGATAATATATCTCTAACTCTGGCGATGCACCAAGAGCATTGCTCGAGGTAGGGGTGAATTATCCTGGGGTCTCCCCAGTTGGCAACCTACGGCAGTTGGGTTGATAAGGATATTTTGCGGGCGAGGCATGGAATAGGGACAATGCGCAATTGGGGCTTCCGAACAGGCAAGTGCAGGACTTGGAGCAAGGGAAAGGGGGAGGAGAGAAAAAAATAGGGGAGAAAGACAAGGCCGAATTCCAGGGGCCCTGGGAACCATGATAGTTTCCGTATTGGCGTAATGGGCAGTAAAGTGGGTTGGCTGAGAAGTGCAAAAGTATGATATCATAAAACAGAAGCTGCCGGTGGCGGGGGGGGGCAAGTAGGTGGGGCAGAGGGAGAAAGGTTCTTACGAGTGAAGGGGAGTCTACGGTAGTTGCCACGCCAACCCTTCGTTTTGATCGTAATTATGTTACACGCTTTGGGGGGGACTATCATACATTTCGCTTGCGAGTTGTGTCCGGCGGACCCTGAAATGGAATAATCGAATTGCGATTATGTGCTCAAAAACTACGAGTAGGGTATCCAAAAAGAAGGGTATGGCCATGTTGGGTGGGCAAGAAAAATTAATATCATAAATTACCTGGGTGAATCTAGCTGCCCGGGTGTTTAGAAACTGCTATGATAAAACGGCAAAACACAAGTACACCTTGCAACCGTAGTTATCCTAGGCTAACATAATCCGCACTACTGAGAGCCCAAGCAATATGCCTGGCTGACACTCGGATTAAGGCCAAGAAACGACTTTCTCCGTTCTCATCACCTCAGGCATCAGGAAAACAAATTTGAGTGGAAAAACCAAACAAAGGTATTAAGAGGAAACTACTGGCACCTGGGCCCGGACACCTGTTTTACTTAACTTTTAGTGTGATACCTATTGTTGAAAGTAACGATGGCGTTGTTGTTGTAATATCGCTATCCCTTACCTTGTTGCCGAAATTCATGGCTGCGTAGCATCGGCGGAGAGACTATTTTTCCAGTGCCCACCCTCCGAATCGTCTTTAGTAAGCATCATTTTTGTTAGTTACTCGAACTTCGCAGTGGTGCATACTTGAGGATGCGCTCAGTATGGAAGGTACGGCAAGAACATATGAGAACTACAGTAGTAACCCGGAGCACACTGTGTCACAAGCGATGTCAGGTGCTTGTATCCACCTCTGGCTAGTGTCAGCATTTAGCGTTGGCCATGAACACGAGGTAAGGGATACTCTCATATGGTTCTCGGGGTGTTTTCCGTTACGTGATTTTGCAAGAAAAATGGAAAAACCTTGCATTTATGCGATCATCGTTGGTTCCTCTAGGCCCCGATAGTGGCAAAAAGTGGGCCCAGAAGCCACACCTAATACCAAGTCGAGCGCGTGGGCTAAAAGTAAAGCCATACCGTAGTGGCAAGTTTGGCAGCCCACAATAAAACTCCAAGAATTGAAGTTTTAATTGTAGGAGTGGCCTCTTTTTATACAGGTATCCAAACTAAAATTTAATGAATTCGGTTGCGCCGCTTCCTGTCGAACCGGAGTCTGTCGTCGGCTCCTTCAATGGGTCCAAGCTAGCCATTTTTATGGATCTGTAGGAGGCCCTAGTGGTTGTTTCTGTTATTGCGGGGTTTATTTCAGCGATGGTACAGTACTCAGGCGCTGATGACGGTCTTGGGGCTTTTCATGGTTAGGCGGGGGGAAATATCGGCCACATCAACACTCCAGAAAACCGCACCCCGAGCTCACTATTGCAACTTGGTTATGGTAGATTTCGATATGAGCAGGATACACAACTTCAAAGCAAAATAGAAACGAGTCTTCTAGCTGACAAAAAAAATACAGGAACTAGGTACTGGAGAGGTGATTGGGGCAATCACTGAAGCTTAAATTCGATAGTTACTCCTCGCTACAAGCCAACTCATCCAACACACGAAGCCCATACAGCGCTAAGATGACAAGAATGTCGCTTCTATTAATTTGAAATCAACAGGAGTTATCTGGTCCGGAGACTATATCATGCCGTAGAGCGATAACCAGTTCAAAGAACTATCTCGTCCTGAGAACCGGAAATACCGTTCTATCCGCTAAGCCTTTTCCTGCAATTGGCCTGTCGCTACTCCACCTTGGCGGCGGCAGCCATCTAAAATTTCTTGACAATTTCCCATGCAACTATCTCGACGGGCTTCGGAGCAAAAGCAATCCACTGTGTAGGGAACTGCCGCAAACACGTTGGTAGAGAGCAGTATCTCTTCCATGTTGGCACTCCCATGATCCGAAAGAAATCGCGATTATGGATAGGCCCGTTTTTCGGGATGTGGCGTAAGTTATGACATGCAAGCCCACACCTCTAACCTCCCACGAATCTAGCACCCTGGTATCCCCGAAATCTTTCTCGGCATCCCATAATAATCTCTTTCTTGCTCCTGTGCGGACTGATTAGGGAGTACTAACTTGACTTTAGTTCTGATGCAGGGTGGGGGGCTCGCCTGCAGAGCTGAGCGTATTGCTAGATCGACCGGCAACCCTCCCGAGAAGCCCAGTACGGCCCCCAGCGAGATTGTAGATATCCTCAGCACCTCGGAGACTCTTGCTACGTTTATTGCAAAGAGAGTCAATAGACTCCCTATGTCTTAGATCTCCAAACTCTAGCTCTATCCCAAGGGTGTATTTGATAGAACAACCTATACCAATGGAAAGTATATAATTAGCATATGGTGTTTCAAATTAGGTAGTACAGTAGAATAGAAAGACGGTTTGCCCGGTATCTGGGTCGGTGCTTGGGTTTCACTAGTGACAAAGATTGTAATAAACAGTGGCTCATTCGCAGCATCTTTGACAATACCCTGCAAAGGTTCAAGGAGTTCTGAGTCCCCGAAAGCAAGGGGATTGGCATTGTCAATCACCAGGGCGGGGCCGCGGTGAAGATTTCAGCCTGATTACAGAAATCCTCAAAACCTAGTCTAAAAATGGCCCTATGTCTACATAACGTTAGCCGCTACACCATACCACGGGTGTCATCCGGGAAGCTTACTATCCTTCCCTTTGTGAGTAATATAAAACAATACCGTATGTACGGGAACAACTGAACCTCCCGCTAGGACGTCTAAAATTCCCTCTCTTGGATTAGGGGGGTAAAACCACAGGGAAACTGACCCTCTCAACCCCAGCTTGAGAGAGAAAAAATAAAAAAGCGCCGCACCCTACCAGCACAAGCAACTCCAACGCCGTAGCGCGAGGTTCAATTATTCCGGTAAATACGGTATTTGGAGCTAGCTGCTAACATGGGGGGGGGGCGGTGGCAGGCTTGGGCAAATGCCCGCCATAATCCTTCCTCTGTATTGTCAATAATCATGCTATAGCTATCGTAGTCGCCGGCTCGCTGAAGGGCGGATGTAATTGCCCCAGTAATATCCTTGGGCTCCAACATGTGTCCGGGCTTCTCCCTCCGCGGCACATCTGGGACTGCTCAATTGTCGAACGTGCTGCGAAGGCTTTTCTCTCAGACATTATTGATGGAGTATATTGTACCAATAATACGAACGATAGGAAACGTGAGAGGCCAAGGACCAACGCCATCGCAGTCTAGGGAGGGCGGGACGCTGGGCCGGTAGGTATTTGGATTGGTTTCTTTAAACCCTTTCTGTGGCTCAGGCCATGGCGGAAGAACCGTGCTCGCCGTGGGGAATGACCTTGGAGTCTCTCCAGTTAACTTACGGCAGTTGGGCTTGTAAGGGTACAGTGCAAATGGGCTCAAACCGGGTCCTTAAAACAGGCAGAACGCGATCTCTATCTAGTCAACCACAACAAAGAAATTTAAAGAAAAAAAAGCACTGAGATAAAGCCATTTCTAAAAAGAACAAACCAGTGCTTTTTTTTTTTTTAATTAAGTGTCATAGGCAAGAGGAGATAGCAGACAAGAAGTGAAAATTTTGGTGAGAGTAGAACAAGTGATATAATCTACTTAGTACCATGATAAGAAATACTGTGGATTACTAAGACATGGTGATAGTTGATGAACATAGTGTATCTTTAGCTCAGAGGTCTTGTTAGATCTTGCTTTAAATACCCTGTTATGTTATATTAAGTACATAATTCTATTTAATTCTGCCTATTCACTACTTCATTCATTTCCCCAAAGTGTACCATTCCACCTTACCCACCAGGTCTTGGCAATTCTTGGCTCAATTCCGATCGGTTGCCACGGAATTGCTGTTCCACCGGAGGACCCACCTTTAGACCCTTTCCACCGTACTTTGGGCGGAAAAATAGAGCAGGAACAACGCGGAACCGGGCCAGTGGGACCAGTGTTCCCAACCGTCCGGGGGCCCTGCGGGGCCCCACGGGGGGACTGCCAAGAGCCCCGGACGGGACGGGACGGCGGACCCTACAGGATGAAACAGTGGTGGTCAGGGGGTAGTGGGGGACTGCCGGGGACTGCCGAGTGACTGCCGGGGACGGTGGGGGGATACATTGGACGGCGGGCGATGGCCGGGGACTATGGAGGAAGGCTGCTAGAATAAGACGGTAGTCCCCTGCAGTCCGTCCGGTCAAACCACCCCTGGTTGTAGCCCGTCCTAGTCCCTCTAAAAAGACGGACTACCGTACCGGGGATAGTCCGTCCTGTCCCACCCCAAAGACGGACGGACTGGACGGTTGGGAACACTTAACTGTGGGACGGGCAAACACGGGTCTCTGAGCGAGGAAAAGAGGTGAAGTGAGAGAAAAAGCGACAAGAAAGATAGAACCCGATTCGGGGGTTCCTGGAAGCCATGGTGGTTGCAGTATTGGTGTAACTGATGGATAAAGGGAGTGTACTGAGAAGTGGAAATATGAAAACTGGGGCTGCCAGCGGTGGGGTGGCAGGTTGGGCTGTGACAAAGGGAGAAAGTTTTGACATCTATGGCAAGTCAAACCCTTCGCCCTAACCCTGTTCTTTTATAGAATCCCAAAGTGAAAATACTCTTCCAAAGAGTAAACTATCATAACAATAAAACAACACCGACACCGCCATCCCCATTAATTGGCACCGGAAAACCAAAATCAAGATCAAAATAGATATTCAACACCGGGTGCGAATGTTTTCTTCTTAGGGTTTCTTTTTTCCTACTAATACTCTCTCGATTTTTTTGACCAACTCATTTAAAATCTGCCCTCTTGATGGGCGTCGTGGCGGTCACAGAGAAGGCAGGTTACTAGTCTTCTATCATATTATCACACTCCTGTGACTTTCGTTTGCAGAGATCATGCTCAATCAGGATGACTACAGTAGTAGTGTACGAGGTACAACTCACATTTCGCCCCTTAGCGCTTGAGAAAAAAAGCTGATGGTGACTAGATTCATGCTAAGATTAGTATTGGGATATTTCTTAGGCAGCACTAAGAAACCCTCACAAATCCTTATCTGCCACGACCACTAGCGACGCACCATACGATACATAGCCCAAACACCACCAAGGCGCTATAGCTGCAAATCCCCAAATACGAGACTGGAGGTTACACTCAAAGGATGTTTCCCATTCGGTCGACAAACAAAAGCTCAATCTTGCAAAACTGTGTCCAAAACCCGGACCGCATCGAGGTGCAAGGGAATGGTCAATTTCTAGTTCACGATACTAGGCAGAACTAAGCATTTTTGTACTAGAATGGTATGGTTCCGGAAGCCTAGCCTCAACACCAACTTTGAAACAAAAAGGTGTGACAATTTGCCATGCAACGCCAAGTGTAACGCTTACAAATCTACCTCCACAGCCACACAACCTATATAACCCTACTACAATAACTTTTAAGGGCTAGGTTTTATGAACTTGTATTTTGGATTTTAAGTATGATATAATATGATATCATATTATAGTATATGATTCCTGTATTATATTTCTAACATCTCAATTGTAAAAAAGAAATTTCTATTATTATTAAATAGAAAAAAGAGATATGAATTATATTGTACAAGGTATTTGTTTTCAAATTTGAGACTCTGAAATCCGTCTGTGAGAAGAATACCTGGTATAAACATATCTTTTAAAATCATCAGATCCATATACTATATCATTATGGTATGCTTCCATCATACGTAAAGTTCGACAGTAGTATTTCCAAATCAATTTATTTGATATTTCAGCCAGTACTTGTAGTACAATTTGAACCAATGATGGAAAGGAGTATTCACAATTTGCTCTTGTATATACTTTGGCCTACCCCCAAAAGTGTTCTATGAAGTTTAACTCACAGTGAAATGCTAGATAGTAGATTACTTGATGTCCTGCAGCTTCAAGTTTCCTGTATTTCAGCCTTTTGAGCCTGAAAGTCAGGCTGTGATGATAGAAGTGCACAAGCACAACCATTTGCTTTGGTGGCTTGCCTGCAGGCAGGGTTTGGTTTTCTTTCACCTGGTGCTTTACCAGGAATAGAACATTGAGTTCAAAGTTTCTGGCCAACTGGCCAGAAGACACACTCCTCCAATACAATTCGTAAGCCTTTTAACCAACTATCTGGTGGCATCATAGACTGCTGTTCAACATTATTAAGGGAATTTGAATGAATAAAGAATCCATCTCGCATAGAAACTTTAATTTTCCCCCTTAACATAAGATTCATATTTTCTACATAGAGTATATCTGTAGCATACTTTTGGTGAATTTTTGCATTATCAAATGCAAATAATGCCTGACATCCAGGAAATGCTGCCTCAAATGCTGGAATTGCTACCTTAAATGCTGGAATTGCTTTGTTTTGAATTTGTTGTAAGAGGAGCTCTCCTGTCCACTACACTTCTTTACTATATTTGAGAATTTCACAAACACTACCGCTACCAAGTCTTCCTACTGGTGTTAGAAAATCTGATAAGTGAAGGCCTTGACCACGTCCTTTTTTGTGAATAGGTATTTGGTCTTCATGGACCTAGCTCTTTTTCTGTCCATCATTTGAATTAAACGTGCATTCGTCATGTGTAACAAACACAATTGGTCTAGTATTGAAAGGATAGGTCTCAGAAATAACTTCTAATATTTTATTCTATTCCATCACTCCTGGCTGCAAAGCCCACGTTCTTGAAAGGAAGACCTGATTGCGGTAATGCTTGATGTCTTCTCTCTCATACCTATCCTTATATATTCCCTTTTTGACCTCTTTCCAATTCCAGCCTAGCTTTAATAATGAACCTCGTGCAGAGCAGCTAGAGAGAGCTTTTTTAATTTGTCAATAAATTCTAGCAGTGGAAATCCGAGGTATATATTCTGGGTCCTGGGAGAGTTCATGATAGTATGTTTCTGACCTGTAATTTGTTATTGCTTGAGCTAGGCCAGTTGAATCCATTGCTGATTTTCAAAGTCAGACAGCTTTTTGAACCAGTTTTAGAATTTGAATATGAGAGGGGGTAACATACCTTCTCCAGCCTAAAACATATATTCTCTTATAGCAAGCATTGTCCCCTTATCTGTTAACTAGCTTACAACTTTAACATGCTTTTCCTGCTTAGGGGCTGAAAGTTTTCCAGAACAAATATATTTCACCTCTTGTTTTAAAATTCTCCTCATTACCCAATTACCCTAACTAACTGAGTTTGCAACCAATAGTGCTAACTTTTTACGTGATGCTTTTATTGAAATTGATTCTGTAGGATTTCTTCTCAACTCTGCACTCTGCTACTACTTCTCAGTTTTAAGTTGTAACTTTAAAAATGTATAAAGCTGTACATTCCAGTCCAGAACCAAATTGACACTATACAAGCATTTTTTTTGTCTTAGAGACTTAATCTTTTTAGTAATCCTTTGTAATACTGATTCCAGAATCTCCACCTTAAAGGATTGTAAAGTACCAGAAAGTCGTGGCCAGCTACAATAAGCCTCTCTATGTAACTTATTTTCCTATATCTACAGTATCAGTTTCTATATCATAAATCTTTGACTATATTTATCTGACCTGTGCAATCTCAGGAGAATTCTGCTGGTTTCTCAGCTTTGCTTGTATCTTCTTTACATACCAGTGACGGTGGTGCTCAGCACAACTTAATGGTGCAGGCTTCAGGTAATACTGCTGTCTTACTCAAACTCATTCCCAATATTGTCTAGTTCTTTCATGAGAGGGACAAGACTTATTGGTTCTTAATACTGGTTCCTCAGAGATTGTGGTATTCATGGTAGCTCTTTCTATCAGCTTCTTCTTCAGATAATGTTTTCATGATTGCTCTGTACTTGACATTGGTGCAGTTGGAGGTGGTAAATCTTGAGTTTTCTTAGCAGTGCGAAACTTTCGGACACCCTTCCTTGTTGCTGCATATTGTTGCTCCTTACAGAATTCAGCTGTGGAGATTTCAGACCCCATTTTCCAATAATACCTTCATCATATTTGTTGTTATATTATAGAATTCAGAGTTGTTGTTGAGCCGTTTTAATTTATTAATTAATATTCTTAAATTGTAAAACATCATTTATGGAATGGACATTACTGACATCAAGAAAGAAGAATATAAGAACCAAGGTATAGTAAGAACTATAAAGAGTTTTATATTTTATAACAGGAGAAATCAAAATACAAGTTCAAAAAATCTAGTCCTTAAATATTATTATGGTACGGTTATATAGGTTGTGTGGCTGTGAAGGTAGATTTGTAAGCATTACACTTGGCGTTGCGTGGCAAATTGTCACACCTTTTTGTTTCAAAGTTGGTGTTGCGGTTAGGCTTCCGGAACCATACCTTGGCTCTTAAGACAAAACCTAACCGTGAAATTTACAGATCCCCGGCAGGCCCTGAAAATTCCCCGCAGTCCTTGGGGGAATTCGGCACTATCATCACCTGCGGCCCTCGTACCGGGATTGCAGAATTGAAACTTATCTTGTTAGTCCAGTGGCTATTGCCAGAGCTTATGAGCAAAGATCATGGCAAGTGCTTCATGAACTATAACCAATAATGGTTCGGGTTAGCAGAGTTGGGATTCCGGACTGTGTTGCTAAATCTATCTGCAGTACTATCCGTTATATTCCGGCTGAGACACGAACAGCGGGGTGAATGGCTGGCTGGCTATGGCGTGGAATACTAAAGACTGTAGGGGAGATTTCCCTCATCAAGTTAAAAAAGAGGCTGGGGCTGGGGGCGAGATCTAACGACCAGGACAAAAGCGCTAATGCAAAAGGGCATCTTAATCTACGGCATCTTACGCTTTAAGCACAAACGACGGCCATGGCATCAATCCTACATCAATAACGCGACACTTCAAATTCCGGTAAGTTCCACATGCAACTGAATTCCTGACTACACACCGCGAGCTAGCCATCAACACTGCCGCCGCCGCCAAACATGCTCACCGCCCAAAAAAGGAAAAAGATTAGTAGTCGTATCCGTTAGACTCCTCATTTCCTCTTCTATTTCCGCCTCTGCGACCATATCTTTGACCCTCATCAGTCCCACGAGAAGACCCATATTCAGAAGTATCAGTATCGCGGCTGCCATACGAGCTATCGGAGCGTCCGTAGGAAACCCCTTCGGCGCCACCGCTAAAGCTAGGGTGCCTGTGAGTGGGGGTATCCTCGTCAACGCCTAGTCTTCCGTGGGATGATACCCCTTCGCCACGGTCAGATCTGCCATATGAGGCGGCCTCCCAGTCACCCCCGGATCTCCCGTAAGAACTGCTTCTCTCAGTGAGACCGGATCTTCCATAGGAGGAAGAGATCGCCCCCTCATCGCGGACTATGCGCTGGGAGGAAGATGTTTGTTCCTCGCGGCCATAGGAGGAAGTATTTTCCCCGGAGCCACGGGGATAAGACGAAGATTCGTTACCATATCCGCCACGCCCAGCACCGCTACCCCCACCATAGGATGACATCCCTGTATGCTCATAAGGATCGGCCTCCTCGTTCTGACGACGGGGGGAGTAACCGGTCTCAGTGCCGCCATAGGGTGAAGTCCCCAGATCGGTTCTTGAGCCATAGGAAGGTTGTTGGCGGTTACCCGAATCACGTCCGCCACTCCGACTGTACGAAGAAGGTTCAT
Organism: Tuber magnatum; assembly: GCA_003182015.1. NCBI lineage: Eukaryota > Fungi > Ascomycota > Pezizomycetes > Pezizales > Tuberaceae > Tuber > Tuber magnatum. Next base: position 1,074,208 of record PYWC01000038.1, read on the forward strand.
TTCTACGACGACCGGAGCCACAGCCTCCGTCGGCAGCAGAGGTTTCTTCGCGATTGCGGCCGGAGGTGCCGTACGACGATTCCTCACGGCTACTGCCATGCAAGGTGTCTTCATCCCCACCAGAACCAGATTGTTGATTTCTACCAGAGCGGGACGCCCCACCGCCTCCCCCCGGCATGCCCTTATGGCTATGGCCAGATCCCCCAGGCCCTGGATTGGGGTCTTCGCCTTCGTGGTTCTTTCCATCTCTGACACCCCGTTTGCTGAGGGCCTCTTCCAGATGGCGCTTTTGGCTCTCATCCTTCTCTTCCCACCATTGCTTCACGGCCTCAAACATAGCACACTGCCCTGCCTTGTTCTCGTCTCTGAGGGCTGGGTGGTGGAAAACTTGAAGGATATCATCAATGATTTGGCGTGGATCCTTGCTGCTATCGTCCCAGGCGCTAACAACTAGAGGAACGGCAAATGAGACTGTAGCCGAAGCAACTCTCCCGGCAACTGGATTGAGAATATTTGTGAAATGATCCTTCGAAAGGACGGAGTGAGTTGGATCCGAGCAATTTTCGTCCTCAAACACCTTAAACTGGGCCTTCTCAGAGGCTGCAAGAACGCCGCCAGAACCGGCAGCCAGCTCGACCTTGGTCCTCTCGAGAATAGGTTTGATGTAGGGTGCGAGGATGCTGAAGATGTAAATTTGCATAGCGCCAGTAAGGTTTTCCATCAACGCGCTGGCCCCAGGGATTTTATCAATGCTAGCCTGGAAAGCCTTCATGACCTTATCATGGAATTCCAAAACGGGGAAGATATCCTTTACAGTTTGTTCCGTTTGACGCTTCATCTCTTCCACGTTATATCCAGCGATATCCGCCTTGGGCTGAACCGAGGTTTGCTCCATTTTTTTGGTATTAGCGCCCTGTTGTAGTCGATCTGCTTCCGAACCAAAATCCCCACCAATACCGAGGAGAGCCCACGGGACATTGTCGAGTATACCCTTCAAGGTAGAAGTGGCTTCATTGGACTTGTTGGGATCGGATGCACTGCTGAGTTTACTGTCAAGATCCTGGACCTCGGATTGCACCATTTTGTCCGATACCTCGCCTAAAACACTGTGAAGGAAATCCGTCATTCCAACTAAAGACAAAGAAGCCGGAATTAGCCTGCGGTTTGTCAGGGTTGGGAAAATCAAAGAGAAAAAAAATGCATCGTACATGTTCCTGTGACCACCGGGAAAACTCTCTTTCCATTGACTTCGGTCTCAGTCTGTTCCCCAACATGGGGATAAACCTGAGGCCCCAATTCTCTGAGAGCCAACTCGCAGTAGTTAGAATGAGCCGCATAGTCTATACATTTACCGAGTTAGCGTCCCGCGGAATGAGGTTCGGAGGTGCGACACACCTTCCAGGCAGTGTAGTCCAGTTCCGAGGAGCCTCAACGCTTCATACAGATCCATATCTCTGCCGTCTCTACCATACGCTCTGCCCTTCTCAATAGCTTCTTCAAACCTCCTCCGAACAAGTCCGGCAGAGGTGTCCATACCACGATCCTCCGATGCAATGTAGGCTTTAAGTCCGGTACGTTCGTCAATAGCCAACTCCTTGCCCTCGTCGACGGGGCCGCGTAGACGGCAATCGTATTTGCGGGCATCCTCATTATCAGCGTAATCCTGTAGGGAATGGAGGGTTAGATATGGCATGATAAACAATCCATAATGCTTCTGGGGGGGGGGGGGAAACCTTTGGGTTGTCGATATGCTCCTCGGGGCGATAACACCCGAGGCGCTCCTCGGTAACCTCAAACTCTCCGGTCGCAAAGCCAAAAGTAATAAACGACAAGACCCACAGCTGTCACGTGCCCCTGTCAGTCAGGCGAACTCTGCTTGAAAGCTTAAGCCGACGGCAGCTCACCAATAGGCGGATAGCATCCTTCGGCAGTTGCTTCAAACCACCAACATCAACAGCCTGCGAATAATCTCTGAGCCAATTTCCCTGCACCCTCGGTTAGCATAAGGAATCGCATTCCCGTGATTAGCCAACACGTACAAAGTAAACCCTCTTGACATTCAACCCGTCAAACTTTTTATTCCCAGCTTGACTCAGGAACAACTCCAAGAGAGCTTCCTCGATATCTCCATGACGCCAATTTTTCCCAGCAACCTGAGAAACGCTAGCAACATTCCCTGCTCCAAAGGCCCACGCTGGTGTAGCGAACAGCAACACCGTCCCTGTGAGCAGCAGTGCAGAGAGCGGAATGGAAGGCATTCTTCAAAAGTGAAATTGTGATGGGGGTGAAAAAAAGAGGAGAAGGATAAGGAGAAGGATGGGGTAAAGAAGGAGATAGCACGGACTAAGTAGACTTTGTAGACCCCGATGCACCCCCTCCCCCCTTTGATTCTCTCACCAAGCGGTATCATAGGATATCTCACCCTCTCACTACCAACATCTCCTCAGTTAAGACCGCGTCATTCCATACCCCCACTCTACTCCCAAGGGGTAAAACTATGCGCCCGCAATCCCAATCCTGCCAATCACCAAGCTGAATGGGCCGCATGACGTTAGTTACACACTGGCTTTCAATCGATGCGCGAGACCAATGCGCCCAGCACGCAAAAGTTAACCCTCCGAGATCCCCCTTGCTCCAACTCAATTGGCCTTGTTTTGCTCTCATTGGGATACTCTACCGTACCGGTATGAGGACACTAGCACGAGGCTGAGCCGACTATCGGTAGGCGAAATCGCAAACCACTTAGACACCCCCCACTCGGACGACTAAACTTAATTAGGAAAACTTCCTGTGGTAAACCTGATAAGACGTTGCAACTGAAGAGATCATCGAACGATTTCCTCATAGAAGATCAACCGATCAGCAGCCGTCCGAGTAGCTTGTGGTATTGTCTACCGGTTTGGCTCGAGAGTATGATAAGAGAGTCTCGATCCGGTGGCTGGTGGCAGTGCAATCGGGTATGATGTCATAAGTTACTCGTCCAGAAGCGCTTCCAGCAACGGCTGCCCAGTAAGGAGGACAACCCGGCTTAGTGCCAAGCACGCGGGTGATTTATCATGACGCCGGTTACTCGAGGATTTTCTCCAGCGCAGATGCTATTTTCCTGGGCCGTCCGCGCCAGTGGCCTCTGCTCCTGCATGATTGCAGATCCACTGCTACCACCCCAATAGGGAGATTTCTCAAGCATCACTGCGACTGTACTGTTTACTGGGACAATACCGCAGAAAGTGTGGGATCTCGCAGACAAATACGAAAAGTTGGGATAAAAGTTGGTCAATTAGCGTAGTTCGTTAGCGCCTCGGATTGAAAGGGCTAAATTTCTGGTCCGACGTACTGTATGTATTCTAGCTATGAGAATTAAACCTTCCGCACTCCGAAAACTTACAAACCCATTCATTTCATGAACCTTAACCTATGCTGGTTAAATTGAGATTGGGAGGAGCTTGAATGATTTACACACGAGATGGGAATCTAGACTCTGGAGGCCTTTGCCTCCATTTCAGCCTCAAGTGTGATCGGGAAGAAACAAGGTGCTTGTCATCATAAGTGCCCCTTGGCGCTAGTTTACCCCATACAAGAAAGTTGGCTTCCCTCCGCTCAGACAAGAGAATTCCTTCGCTATCTCTGACCATCGCTTAGATGGGAAATGAGCCCTAATCTGCGACCTGTTGTTGCGGTGGCAACCTGAGAGATCCCAGATTCCTGCTTGCGAAATCTCCCAACTTGTGTTGAGCGGTGACGGGCGCCCCAAGCTCTGATTTCTACACCTCCCTCCTCTTTCATAGATTTAACTTACATCGGCTTAGAAAAAAAACCACCCTTCCATTCTATTCCCCAGGAATTTGCGAGGCCTTGGATTGCTTTTTTTTTGTTCAACTCCGACCGGTATTAGGCTAGTTATTACAACTCAATCCCAACCTCTGGCTTTGGTCAACTGTTATCCGTTCCCGCATGCAGCATGCCCTTGAGAGTTTTCGGCCGCGCTCTGTTGTTGTGCCCAATCTCGGAGAATCTTAGGGGAAAAATTGGACAAAGTGCTAGGCTTAAAAAGGCACCACCATGGCCCTCTATATGAGGCTTGGTCAATAACGCTTTGTAATCCGAAGGATTTGAAGAGGGCGTACTTGAATGGGTGGTATCATTATCCACCTTTCGGATATGGGATAGTTCAAACGGCGGTTGCATGGGTACCAACAAAATGGTTATTGGGGGGGGCTCGTCTTACTCCAAGAAAACTGGCATTGAACCAGATCTTCTAGTTGATATAATAGATGCACAAAACAAGGGCTTGAGAGGCATTTGAGGGAATCACAGAAACTCGGATTCGGGAAAAAAATTTCACTACAAGCCATCCCATTCACTACGTGAACCTAATAAAATGCCTGGATAACATGGATGTCGCTTTTCTATTGATTTTTATTCAAATAGAGATACCCGGGCTAGGCTCTAGGTCATTCTGCCTGGGAACTACCGGACCCAGCCACTCTTCCACAGAACCGATATGCCATCCGTGGGCTACAGTATCCATCTCAATCTTGTTAGAATCGATAGAGATAGTTTTAATCGTGGAGGGTGTAGGAAGGATGATGGGAGGTCAATGTTATTCTCGGAAGTCATGGGAGTACTCTAGGTTAGTCTGATGGTTCGGAGAGTATTCTAGAGATGTCTTTCCTTTGTTATCACGGACGTGTGTGGAGGAACGTAGGCATGTGTGGAATCGCGGAGACGGGTGTAGCGATCCATGGAGGGATCGGACTGCTTTGATGATATTTTATTTATACACCTGTCATTACCGATTAGCTAGTAGAGGTGAACGGAGTGAAGAACGAAGTCCGCACCCCTCCTATTCTTCTAGAGTTATCCCACCACGGTGTAGTCCTATCCTACTCTGCTCATTTTACCGCTGCCCTATTTGATAGTTATCCTTCCGCGGAACAAATCTCTTCCATAACCTGCCCCCCAGCGGTATTCATGGTCTCCGGTACGGGCACGGCCGTAAATACGTTGGCCGAGCGGAGAATCTTTCACAATTTGCTCTATTTTTGATCCGGGGTTGGACCTAAAGTGCATTTGCCAAGATCCTATGCACTGCCAGTATCTGCCAAAGATATATATAGAATGCTCAGCGATTGCACATTCACTATTATTTGCATTAAGCACACACCGGATATTCACTATAACTCACTTTCCATTAGGAAACTCCGGTAGCCCCACGCCAATGGAAGTAGGAGCGGATATTTCTATTTCCCCGGTTTCCTACACGGTAAGCATTTCGTGGTAACAAGAACCGATGGTTCAATTCACGCACCTCTGTATAATCGGAGTCTTGGGCACCCTCACGATCAAACTCGTAAAGCTGAGTGTCAGCAAGGGAACTCGGGGTTAGGGGGATGGAGGATGAGATTGATGGAACGCCAGTGTTCCCAACCGTCCAGTCCGTCCGGTTTTGGGGTGGGACGGGACGGACTATCCCTGGTAGTCCGTCTTTTTAGAGGCACTAGGACGGACTACAACCAGGGGCAGTTGGACCGGACGGACTGCGGGGGACTACCGTATTACACTAGTAGCCATTCCACATAGTCCCCCACCATCCCCTACCGTCACCCACAGTCCCCGGCCGTCCCATCACCCCCCCCCCTAATAGCACTTCCTCAGCCTATAGCCCTCCGCCCGACCTTAAGACCGCCGCCCTGCATTTTCAGCGCCCGGGACGGATTATACAAGGCTATCCCGTCGCGCCCAGAGCTCTTGCAGTCTCTCCGTAGGGCCCTACAGGGCCCCTGGACGGTTGGGAACACTGTGGAACACTGCCCGTACCAAGGGGAAAGCTCATAGCTGTGGATAATCGATTGGATAGTTTGAGAGCCGATTTCAAATTATCCAGGTTTGCTCGCCCTTGGACCCCCGACCGGGAATATACTAGAATAGCCAGCGGTGATTGAGAAGTGAAAAAAATGTTGGGGTTCTAGAGAGTCGGGTGGAACGAGGTTTGTTGTGGAACCACTGTCAGATATTCAACATTGGAACGATCCAGAAAGAGTCATACCGGTAGCTCGAGACCACCAAAACTGCAGAGGGTTAGTGTCTCGCATAAAACCTCTTGGTGTAGACATTTTCCGGCACCCTCCCGTTCCTTATGAGTGGCTTTTCCAGTTCCGCGCATGGGTTTTCAAGTTCCTTGAGCGGGATTTCAAGTTCTCTGAGTGGTTTTTTTCCAGTCCCGTGAGCTCAGACTATCGTTCCAATAGCGGCAAAATTATCCTGCCGGAGGACAGTTTTTAAGCTGGAAAGTTCAATGGGAAAATTTTGTCGGGTTCATCAAGTAACCCGGGCGAAGCATTCCTAAACCCAACCCTACCCCCGTTGATGTGCTAGGACCACTTAGGTGGCCAGTTCGGCGGGGGCACATTTGCCGGCCCCGCGGTGTCTCCTTCAGTTAGCTATGAATAAACCCGATGGAACCTAGTTCAATGCCGTGGGGGGATGTATGCCGGGCCGGCGGTGCCTTCCTTAGTTATCTATGAATAAAGGTCGATTGAATCCAAGGAAACGGGATCCACGACCCGACCCGATAAACCCGATCCAACCCAACGAAGAACCCGGGTTAACCCAACGAAACCCGTGCCCATTGGAAGGCTTGTGATACGCCCATGTTTTAGGATGTGGCGAGCAATATGGAAGCCCTCATTTCTACTCTCCCGTCACCGAGCATCTTGGCGGTTATGAATTGCTCCCTCGCCGCCTCTATCATTCTGTCTCCTGCTTCTACCAGGGTGGGTTAGTAGGTGCTAACTTGACTTTAGTTGGTATAATATCATGTACAGAGCGGGAGAACTTGCTTGAAAAATCTGCCCTACTACCTGGCCCACTGGTAACCATCAGGGGACTCTTGGCATGGCCCCCAGTAGGACCGCAAATACCAGCTTTGCGCAGTCGTGCCTAGGCAAGAGCTACCAATAGTGTTTCTAGGAGTTGCCGCAGAGACCAAGAGCCCATCAAACCCTCGTTAAATGTCGGGTCCCTTAGACCCAGTCCCCTCAAGTGGTCATACCATAGCCATTCTCAGGTATCCTAAAACTGCTCCTGCCGGGGTTGTGCTCAAGGAAAACGGCTGCCAAATCGTAATGAAGGCATGAAAGTATAGTGGAAGGAGGCATTTAGGGCCCTCAAACTCCAGGTACGATTCCGCGGTCCCCACACCTGGACCAGGCGGGATTCGATAACTGAGTCACCAAGCTTTGTTATTAGCTTGTGTTAAACCCACCCAGGTCTCTCGGCGTGAGCCCCCCACAAACAATCTGTTATCTCCGGCACCTTCCGCAATATCCTGTAAATCTTGCAAGAGCCTCGGATCCCTCCCAGTGAGGCGGTTGAGATTGACAATAACCAGGACCGGAGAGTAGTCCTTGCTCTTCCTGACTATTTTAGCCCGGCCGCAGAACTCCTTAAAAACCATGTCCACGAGTGTCCCTTCGCCTATTATAACGTTAACTGCCCGAGGCATACTATTGTTATTATCTGGGAAACTCACCAGTCTCCATATGGTTAGTAATACCCACCGTGAGTAACAAAACCTCGGTCCAGATATCCCCGCGGCGGGACCAGCGGAAGCATGTAGAAAATTCCCCACTACTCGCTTCACCCGCAGGCTCTCTAGGCCTGATATCCGCGTAAACGATACCACCAAGTTGATGTTCGATGTGGCGGGCCAAGGTAGTTTCGTCTGCTCCATTATTTCCGGCAATCCTGTGGTAGTTACCATAGTCAGCAACTAGCCGAAGGGTGGATGCAGTTGTCTCTGCAATGCCCTTGCCCTCAACTAGGTATGCAATTCCGATATAATCGTGGTATTTTGCATAAATAATAACACAGACAGGAAGAGAGATTGCAAGGGCCAGAAATATTCTGTTCCAGAGGAAAGTCTTTGTATGATATCATAAGTCAACGTGATGTCAGCAGTAGGGCACAGGGCTCGGAGGGTACATGCATGTATTTCTTTCACAAAAACACCATCATATGATAGTCCATCTCTATGACCCTAGTGGCTCTTTCGGGACGGTACCCAGGGCACTAGCAGTGGAGAACGCTCCTAGGGCCTCCCAGTTGAGTTGGTAAGAATACCAGGTACTTTGGAAGCAAAACATGAAACAGGAACAACGAGGAATTGCATCCTTGAAACAGGTGAGGGAGGAACTTGGTGTAAGGAAAAGTGAAAAGGTAAGAACAAGAGCGAGGAGAAAGACAAGCACTAATTCGAGCAGCTGTAAAAGCCATGGTGATTGCAGTATCGGTGTAATTGGTGGGTGAAATTAGTAATCTAGACTGATAAGTTAAGTGGAGGAGGGAAAACGGAAACAGTAGGCAGTGTTGGGGGGGGGAAGTGGTGGTGGGGCAAAGGAAGAAAATTTTCCCAGCTATCATAAACGGCAATCAAAAGGGCTCACACCACCAACGTGGCTTGCATAAGCATAGCCGTGCGGCTCGGCTCTACGGGTAGCACTGCTGCTGTACTGATCGCCACAGCTTCCAACCTACTCGAGCACTAACTCAGCGAACCCACCACCCCACAATTTCTTCAAGAGGATACACAGACAAAATTCACTGAAGGTTCATAAGCGAATGACTATCATACCACTTTTGTGGAAAAGGGAGAAACCGAATTCGCGAGCTGAATAATCCGAAGGAACGTTCCCAAGTGTCGTCCGTTCGCCCAGCAGGATCGACACCTGGCCCTCCACCCTGGGAGGTAGCACGCCACGACTCATCTCGGGAACGGTGTCCAGTGAGGAAGGCTTAGCTACTCAAACGCCACCTTCATACCGAACGAACAAGTCTTTCGAGAGTTGCCCGTGGTCTCTGACGTAGGATTTCTTAAAAATAAACATCTTACCCCCCTCAACCATCCCGGTGGTGATCCCAATGGCCCAGTCCATCCACCTCCAGATTGGTAGGACCAGACGGACCATGGGCCCCGGAGTTCTGCATACCCTGTTAACCCGACAGTTAGCCTCCATCACCAGCAGTTCCCCACCACCCCTCACGTTCCGCGACAAAAATGCGCCTCTCATGGCGGTGCACCAATTTATTTATCTGTCTCTCGGAACGAGCATTCTGATTGGAATTCCGCATATCCCAGGCTCCCAACATCTAGCGCCTCTTAGCAAACGCTTCACCATCTTATAGTATTAAGGATATGGCTACTACCCGAGCATGCTGCGTTAGATTGTGAAATGTACCCAAAGTTGGGATTAATTAAGGCAGGTAAAACTCGAAAATTTATTCCAAAGCAGAAGGAATAGCCGCCCCCAACTTCCAGATTCCTACACGGGTCATTCATCCAACCTACTTGCTTGGCCCCGGGAATTGGTAAAGGCAGAGTTGAAATCACGAAACATCACTCGTGATATCCCCCTCTCTCCCCTCCGCCCCCAGTCATCCTGCATAGTCCCCGGCCGTCCCTTATAATCACCTACTGTCTTACCCCTATCCACGAAATCCTCTGTCTCACCCTGTAAGACACGCCGTCCTATCCAAAGATTTCTATCCTAAGATATAACTTCCCCGGAGTTGACCACTAGAGGCCTCCCGGTCCTGCCCGGGACTTGGAGGGCCGGCATTAGCCCAACAGAAGCCTATATAGGAGCGGGGATAGGTATCACACGAGAAATTCATATCCAGCTGCCGCGCCATAAACACGATGGGAAAAGGAGAACGGTAAGAAAATTCCACCACGAATGACCTAGAAGCGAAAGGCAATCGCCACAGGAGCGGTACAAGTGCCAGAGGCAGGAAAAGCCAGACAGAACCAGTGGTTGACCCAGGGGGCCTAGTGGAGACGCTGAACTGAATAACGGATAACAGATATTTTCGTAGCGTCGCACACAAAAGATGCCTCGTTGATGATTTCCCACCTCAATGACATTCATGGAGTACCCAATTCTTGGGTAGATAGTGCACAGAACCACCCCAAATTCATGAAGATAGAAGTAGGGTGTAGGATACAAGCATGAAGTTCAGTGGGATGTTGGAAGATTCGGCACGTTCATCACTAGAGGGAGAGATAAGAGGACCACCCCCTATACCGCCTTTGGGAGGAACGTTCTTGAGCAGTATTACGGTATTATACTAGCAAACACTACCGCAATCGAGTAAAGCTAGTGGATTGCAATAGCCTTATCCGCCAGCCCATGTGGCCTCGCAAGACGCCGCTAGGCGACAGGACCGCTCGGGTTCCATCCGTTCCCTGCCTCCGAGCCACTCACAGTTTCTCCCACCAAACCCGGGCCGGGAGTGAAATCGCACTCAAAATCTGGCCCCCCCTCACGCCTCATATTGGCAAGCACAGCCTGTCAAAAGTGCTCCTGATTGAATTGCTCAACAGACTCCTTATCGAGATTATTACCAGTAAAGCCTCCACCAGAGCACCCGGAGCAGATGATATTAGGATTGTCCTGAAAATAAGTAGCCGATGAAACTCTAAAAATGTCCTCACGTAAGTCGAGCTTAATAGACACATCATAACCGCCAAAAAGTATACGTATGTAGTGCCCGAGCAGCATCCCATTTTCAACCCGCTAAACAGATGCTCAAGACCCCTGTGGCATAGGGATACAGCCACAATAGTTATGAGCATCCCGGCCCCCTTCGTACACCGGCGGAAAATTTTAAGTAGACCAGAAACCCCACCATCTCTTATACCCGGCATCAAATGCGTGTTCTCCAGTTATAACACATCTACTATCTCGCTCACCCACGTCATTATAAAACTCAAGGGGATGAGTTCCGGTAAACACTGAAGGCGTACAGACCAGCCGGGGTTCATTGATGGTTGAGAAAGAACCGGTAATAAAGATGAAGTGCTTCCCCGCTCAGGGAGCAGTCCTTATCCAATACGAAGGGAATCTCCACCACCGGGTTGAAGTTAGCAGTTATCGTACCGTTGGTAAGGGTGAGGGCGCCAATAGTTGTGCCTGGGTCCTTGGCATCGCAGATATGCATGTTCCGTCCGAGCGCGCGACTGGACGCGCTAACCACGGCCTATACTTTTTGGTAACAGTTGGGAGAGTTTGTATTGGCTCTGGTTCTCCAAACAGGAAGACCGGTATAAATCCTTACCCGGGTGTCGAAGGATACTAGATATTATATCCAATTAAATACCCTTCTCTCGGGTCAAGAGTGGTTGCTGGTAGACGTGAAAAATCAATAATCGGAGTCGAGGAGAGAAAATCAAAGGGGAGGACACACGATGAATATTACCGAGCCACAGACAACCTTAACACCGCTCACAAGTTTCAACCACCTGCTCCCTCTCTAATTTTGAATAGAACCAATAGAACCGGCGGTGGATGCGGTCACCCACAAAATTGGCAATAGGCTGGCAAAAGGTCAAAGAATGGGCGAAGGAAGATTTTATGGAGTAAGCAGGAGGGCACACCCCGAGTTCATGACCTGGTAAATAGTACAAAGGCGGAAAAGACTAGAGGAGAGGATAAGCAAGACCAACACTGTCCACTGAACTGGCATAGGAACTTCCAGAACCCGAGCTGGTGGGCATGTATTTTCTAGAGACATTAGTATCAAGTCATCAATAAAAAGATATTTGAGTAATTTCTCCCCATCTCCCTCTATAGGAAAACATATCATACTTAAAGTTTGGCTACTATATATGCTACCCGAAAAGGGTCAATCATCGTATACACTCAACATGACGACAATTCGCCCCTCCAACTTGTAATGCTATTTTCTTTACATGACATTCTTTTACCACTAATCTTGCGTTGATTGTTCCATATCTCGGCTATGATATTGGGCACTCACCTTGCTTTCGTTGTTTCCCTCCAGGCTACTCAGGTTAGATCTGGAGAAAATTTGTCATTGTTTCTCTCGGCTCCAATAATTTCCCACTATACCATGTCTTCAGTCCACATGACATATATCGGCCTCTGCTAAACTCTATGCGGATGTTCCGCGTGATACACATAGGGGGATGACACTTGCGACATTATCGTACAGTGAGAGCAAGGGATCATACAGAGAAAAGGTGATTAGTTACTGCGATCCAAGTAAAAAAAAATTGCGCCCGGGAAGAGGGAAAACAGAGTTAGAGACTAGCTAAGCAAAGGCAATAGCAATTGAAACCCATGTCTACCCGGGGAATGCACCGCCACTTATTATCCAAATACCAACCGTGCCCCAGGCTACACCATATCACTCAACTATGACACGAAATTATCTGCCATGCCCTATATTACGGAATACTGAATCAACAATGATTGCTGAACATACCCGGGCTTTTGCGAACCAGAGCTATGAACATGTGCAGACGTACGTGGAGGCTTATGTACGTAGGCCGCCTAGCGTTGAGGGTTTCTTGTTTAAATTTGTTTTATTCCCTACATCTCTTCCCCCATTGTCCATCCCCATAACAACCGTTCAGGCAAAAAACAGGACCTCGTCAGTCCGCTCGCTCACTCGCTCGCTTCACTGTTTATCCCTTTCTCATCTCTTGACTCTACCCTCCGTATATCATAGCTATCCTGTAGCCTCCGTATTGATCATTGGTGTTTCGGCCAAATCCTCGATCTTTTCGGACAATGGTTAAAGATTTCTCTTGCGAGTGATATACCATGATTCTATCCATTCCCGCACAAATAATGCACGCAGCCGCCCCGGAGTCAAGAAACGACGAGCAGGGGGTATTGTGACGGGCTGGGATTTAGCACGGCTTAGGTAAATTCAGCACTTGTGCTGCTGCAGGGGATAACAGATAGCACAAACACGAGATTATCTAGGACTAGCTAAAAGACCTCTATCGAGGCTGTTCAACAACTAACAGGACTTCCGCACTACCGCTACAACCTCTAACCCACCTAAGACAGTCCTGCAAGCTCTGGCAACCGGCTAAGTATTTCCAGCCGAGTAAAAACAGTCACACTTGCAAGCATCCCTCCCTGCTCAAAGCTCCAGCCCTGTACGGCCTGTTGAGAAAAGCGTTTCGGGAGCAATAATAAGGTACTACTTGCACTACTATAGTCCACAGAATTAATTACAAGAATCCTGCCCTCTGATTCGTTCCTCTTCGCTGCCCCCCACTAGGCCACTGGATGGCTCAGGTGCCGTGCCCTCGCCGGCCTTCGGACACGCCCACAACTTCGCCCATCGCACCTGAATTAGGAGAGAAATCCCACTAGAAAGCTAGTTCCCCATCCCCTACGTTTGAGAGCACTGCCTGCTAGAGTTCCTACCTTCGGAATAGATCCACCGGTCCGCTTGGATCACCGAGGGGTTGCTCACCGAGATGAGTGCCGGCAATGCCCTTACAATCAGAGATGGGGCAGAAGACTTTGGAAACTGCACTGCAAGAGTTCCCAGCCAACAGGATACATAAGAGCAAGTCAGACAACATCCGGATCGGCCGACATGGGGTAGTTGTGGAAGCGGGCCCGTATTTGCTGCCTGAGCAGTCTCCCACCCTGGGCCCTGTTGATTGATCCTCCTGAACACGACAGCGCAGAGATCCAGTGGCCCCACATATGCCCGTTACAGTGCCCTCCGCACGCCAGAGCAGTGGTAGTATCAGCGCAGTAAATTAATTTATCATAGTTAGTATTCTCGCCTGGTAGTTCCTCATCTGCTACGGGTTTGAGGCGCAAGCTGTGGATGACATCCCATGACAGTACGGTATCTTGATTACCCCCTACAAGTATGTTACCAAATTATATCTGACCCGCGCCCCCGACTTGGAGATGACTCTCCTATATAAGCTAACTAGGTCACACTCCCGCCCCCATACGTTCTCATCCCGTATCGCCCCCCCCTCCCCCTCCCCCGCGCCACGACAACATCCGCACCAGCCCCGATCCAATCCCACGAAAGCCAGCGGGCAACCTCTTTGCACCTCCGCCAAGCAAGCAAAGATTCGAGAGGCAAATTTCAGGTGTCGGAAGCAAAGTCACCGGAGCCCAGGCATATTGTTACCACCTACCACCACCTACCGTTTATTACGCCCGCTACGGACTTGCCTCCATCTGTCCCCCTTCCAAGATGACATGCCAATACTTGTAGAGCGAATAGCACGAGGAAGTGAGACTTCAAGGGGCTGCTCGGATGCCCCTATATATGGCATAGACCACTGAGAGCGCCGGAGGCCCGCCTGATAGGACAGCTGTCTTGTGAGCTAGGGCCACCAGTGAAATACGCATCAGGGGGTGCTATTGCGGAATCCAAGGGGCCAGGCGTTTTCCCCCGGATCCGGGAATGGAGCGAGTGATATGATATGAATGTGGGAATTTCTGTGAACCGGTTTCCCCGTATGTGCTTCTTGTCAGCTACATGTGTGCATCTATGAGCTCTCTGTGGATGTCTCCCGCACACGCGGGGGCGTGGTTCGCTCTTCGGACCGTACTTATATTGTAGACCATGGACCATGGAATAGGAATGCAGGTGAAGGGGTAACACTGTGATTCTACAAAAAACATCGTGTGTGGCTAGATTTCCCCATTTCCAGTAATCATTTAAGGCCCTACACGGATGCATATAATCCAACCATCTCTCCTTAACTCGCGGTGCACTGCGGATCCCAATGGCATCCATCAAGCCCAGATATTGGTTACACGCATTCACCTCCAGGTCAACTAGTTCTGCCACGATCCCTGCATGAAGGCGCACCATGTCGTTCAGGAGGTTGCTAGCGGTAGCCTGAAGGCCCTCTTACATGTCTCGCTCCCACAGGCAGCGCCGGATGGTACTACCAAATACCTCGATGAATCTAGGCACTGTGCTAGAGGTCACACCTGCACTCCCGAGATTTTGGGACCTATTAAAAACAAATCGTTACGGATCCACCACCGCAAGTTATTCCTTCCTGATCGCATCCCCAAGAATATTGAATCGATAGGCAACTTGGGGTCTTGGACTAGTCAGGTCGCCCACTAGGGCATCCGGTACATGCATCGCCGAGTCACACTCATCGGATCTTGAGCGCTTAGGCCTGCGATATTTCTGGCCGCTCTTGGGTAGTTCCTGTTTGCAGTCTGCCCACCCTCGAGCCTCTTCGCCAGTTTTGGTCCCCGGCCCTCGCGGGAGGTGGCCACTTGTGCGTACCACCCGATATTACGCGATAGAGAGTGTCAACCCTTCTATTCTCTATCATCGTGGCAAATAGATAGGCGCTCGGTAAAGTCCTTTTAACACTAGGAGCAGGGTCCGAGTGCGGGGTTCAACTTGAATGTGAATTCGTCACAGAGGCGTTAACCCGGGACACCTCTCTGCGGGGATACTGCCTCCACCACTAGGGCAATAGCACAAAGGCTTCTCGCGGCTTCAACACCAGAAAGACGCTTGCATCACATTTACCAGACTACAGCGCGGCATGCGCGGGCCAAGGGGGAAACTGATATGATACGGTAGGTATGATATACTTGTGAATTTGGCTACCACCATTGTATACCCCGGGAGTGCCTAAGCCCTGGCGGTCCCTTATTCGCTAAGAAAACAATCCTAGCCGAGGTTACAGTGTGACCGGAGATCTATCCAAAAACAATTCTGCGCAAGACTCCGTGTTCCACCCTTGCCGATAGGAACGGTTCATGGGGTAAAAGCTGGGTAACTTAATACAAAGAACCTTCCGGACGTGGGTGCCCACGCCTCGGGGCTTTTAGGCCTTTACTAACTCAGAATGAGGTGCGACACTAAAGGGCACCCTATATAACCCCTAAGCAACAGAGGCGATGCATAACGGTCTAGCATGTACTCGGGTAAATATGGCTGGTAACATGGTGTCCTGGGGCCGGGGGGCACAAAAAAGGCCNGATAGTATTTCCACTTTTACTATCGTATTTTTGGCATACCGAACAGGGCCTTAGAAACAGCAAAATAAAGGTGAAACCAGGGAAAGAGGGCGCCCATGTTATCCCCCCATACAGCTCCTTAACATTCTCCCTTACCATATTCAAAGAGAATCGCCGTTTACCCACGTATTCCCAAACACGCAGCAGGGGACGTTAGGTTCGGTAGAAACGGAAGTGGGGCGGTGCGGGGAGAAAGAGAGGTGCGGTGACGGTGTAGGATCGTAGTTGGGTTAGGAGTTTTCGTTGCACAGTACGTACTGTAAATCGTATTTGCACCTCAGTAGTAAGTTTGACCCGCTGTAGTCTGCCAGGTAACTCGCTTCGCTCAAGGGGGTATTTAACTCCAGGATTCTTTTCTGACCGTCCTGTTTCTCTTAAACCTCTACACTTCACACTTCTCTTTACACTTACAAGAAGAAAGAATGGTGGTCAACTTCGCACGTCAGTTGTGTTTCTATAAAGGCTTTTTTCAACCCCCCCCCCGCTTTTACCTTGGCACCCATCCAACTCGCCACTTGAGGAAGACTCCAGAGGCAGGTAGAACTTTCGGTGGTGGTTCAGTGAGGTATGCTAAATTGTTGTCTTTGTAAAAGAGGGAGATCAATGAACTTTTAGTCAACGCTATCCCAAAAACCGAAGGCCCTCAAGTCCTTTCCCACTTGGAAAGATTGGCCACTGAAGAAACTGTAAGGATCAATTCACAAACAGTTTGGCACATGCTAACTGATACAAAAGAGAAGGTTGTGATTCACCGTAAAGCTTTTAATGATAGATTTCCGAGAATTGAAGGATGGATTAAAATGATGATTGGGATTGGTAGCGGAACGATTATATTTGGATTTTGACCTGTAAGTTCACCAGTACAAGCTTGCTTTCCAACTTACTTCACTGATATCCATATCTAAAGCTTGCCCATAAAGTCATGATATATGATGTTAGAGTCCGAAAAGAGATGATGACGCATATCAAGTGTGTCGTGGCCACATCGGAGCAGAAACCTCAAGTCAACTTGGATAAGTTTGAACAAAAAATGAAGGTCAAAATAGACAACTTGAAGCTTTGGTTCAAGTCCGAAATAGACAGCTTAAAACGTTTGGCTGAATTGGCCTTTCCGAAATGCTGATGGGGTGGAAATTTTGAGAAGTGTTTTTTTTCTTTCTTTTTTTTGTCAAGAGGGAATGGGGGGCGCTCAGGATTAGTTTTAGATAAATGAAGTACTCTTAAATTGCATTTACTCATACCTCTAAGCCAAGAATTGGTGCCTCTTTTGGAATAGCCTTCGCAGACCCATAAAAAGATTAGTCTTGGAGCTTCTCTGTCAGGGAGTCGTACACCACCACCATATGGAGAGAAATGAGTACTAGTAGCTATATTTTCTAGACCTGAGGCCAAATAGCTCTATTAAGTATTACAAGCTACTTTGTTCTTATAGAGTCTTTCATGTAGTTTAAATGTAGTTCAATTTCCTTCATATTGGCAGGTTTGGTAACCAGAATGTAAAATATCAACTTTTTTGTAAGATCCATTGTTCTTTGTATAATGTAATCACTCTCACAGGATAATGGTATCTTGTGTTACTAGCACAGTCTTCCAGACAGCTAGAACACTATACTTTTTATAGGTCAGTGGAGGCAATTCCAAAAGAGGTGCCAATTCTTGGCCTGGAGGTATGAGTACATTCTTTGGTTTTCAATTATATTTTATTTGTTGTTCTCCTAGGGGGATGGAGTCCCACCTAGCAGCATAATACTAGGTTGTATATACCTATGGCACCGGTTTGCTCAACTAGTTTCTATTATGAAATCGCTCATCTGAAGACATTTTAGTCAATAAAACGCAGTTAGGAACTACAATTGCAATTAGGCTAAAGAAACTCTGGATGTCAAGAACCTGGACGATAGTCACCTACATTCTCATGAAAGACAATGAAACACCCAATTACTATAAAGCCTGAAAGCCCCTACCAACAAGCCAAGGATTACCCAATAGCAACCATTCAAAGTGCTAGAAGGTTGGGGGTCTGCTGCTTGTATTTCGATCCAAAAATGACTAGTAGTTTTGGGATTAAACTGACATACCAAGCTAAGCTTCAAGGTCATTGCTAGTCATGTACTCTCAACAGCTAAATTGAAGTTAAACATTTTGTGTGGGAATTGTCATCTTGGCCACAGGAGTACAGGTGATACAGGTAACTAATGTTACAGGTTTATTTTAAGGTGTCCTTATACTTTATCTAGTTTTGGACTGAAGAGAATTTGGTATATTATATGGTAGGCTAAAATATCTAAGAATGAACAATTCTACAATAGGAACTAGTAGAACAAACTGGTGCCATGAGTACAAGTATCCCCTGTAGTGCTCATAGTGCTCAATTTCTCTATATTGCACTAAAGACATACTAGTAAAAGTAAAGTATTTTGGTGATTTGCAGGTTTGACCATAGAGGTGAAATGCTATCACAGGAATCTAGATGTGGATCAGCAAATATCACTAGTGGTTGGTGTATTACCTTATAGTTATCACTTAAGTGCCATGTCTAGAAAAGTGTTAACATGGTTTCTTAGTTTATACTTCAGTGCATTGTAGGAAAATTCTGTACTATCAATCGTGTAATATAACTAGTAATATTTAACAGATAGATCAAAAGTTCTTATATGGTGATAATATCCAAGAATAGGTAGATCTTTCCAATAAAGATCATGTACTAATCAGAGCTTGCACTATCCCATAGATTTAAGAAATATGCGGATTGCAGACCTTCTATATTGTAACTCTGTGCTGTCACTGAGTAACTTTCCCGCCAAAAAAAACACTTTACAATCTAATAATTATTGTCTGGCAAAGTCTCTAGACTACAGCTGGATGAAAAAGGTACAGTATCTGCATATCTTATCAGTTCCTGTCATATACTCTAGCATGGTATGACCATCTCTCTATAAGGACAAGAGTCATGTTAAATAACTAATAGTCTCACATTGTACTAAGATTCTAGAGCTGTGAGATAGCTTTACAAGTAGCTACCTCAGCCTCTGCCTGATTTGGTAACTAATGTAGATCTCCTTCACATGCCCATAGTCAATTCAGCCATAATCCAGCAACTCTGTTTGAGATGGTTCATCTTCTGTATCTACCTAACTGCAATCCTGATAGTGGCTTTAGCAACTTCTGGAGCCAATTGTTCCAGTATAATACTAGAGTTCTTAGCTGCCAGTTCAGTATAAAGTAAAACCAAATATAATAATCTAGTATACTGGAACTATGGTAACCTGAACCTGTACCTATACAGGTAACTAGGAGATTAACTGGTAGCAATAGGTAAACATGTAACTTCTTCTTCCACAGATACCCAATGGCCTGGATTCTGCTATGAACAAACAAGGTACTTAGATACATCAATAACTAGTAGACATCATGGAGCAATATCAGTGTACTTAGGAACCGAAAGTAGGCAAGTTACCCTGCTAGGCTAGGCAACTAGGGAACAGGTATAAGTATTTATCTTTGCTAAAGGAGTATGCCAAGTGACAAGTTAAAGTTACCATGTCCTTCAGACTGCATTACCTTACCCTCCAGGTTGAGTTACTCTACTATAGGACTTGTGTTATTCTGTCTAGGACCCTGGGTTATCCTACCTTACACCATGAAGTCTCTTGGAAACTTTGCAGAAAATGACCAGAATAGTAGTTATGTAAAACTTGATAGAGCTTCTAAATCAGGGATTCTCTAGAATGCTAATTGTTATGCTGTACAGATTCAAAGATGCTGTAAGTTGGAAACATTATTCCTATCATACTCTTCCAGCCCCACTATAAGTTTTGGACATCATGGGCCAATAGTTGTATAGTAGGGTACATACTAGCAAAGAGAAATGTTTGAAAGTGCTCTGATAACTGTAACCAGTACAGGTACTAGGTTATGTTTTAAGTTTGGTTTCACCAGTATCATTAGATACTTGTCTTGTTTCATGTACTATCAGTTGATATACACAATGCTTTAAGTTTAGTTTCATAGTATCGTTTTATACTTGTATGGTTTTGTATGCTATCAGATAATACACACAATGTTTCACGTAATTGCTCACACTGGTTATAAGTGATAAGTTGTATTTACAGACCACTGATTTCCATGATAGAAATAGCAGACTTCGACTGACAGTATTTCTAATATACTTGCTTGAACAGTTACTTCTTTGATTCCGCTTTACACACTCTCAAAGACTCCTTTAATTAGCAGCACTCATTTCTTGTTAATCAAGTAGCCACCTGCTCCTATTGTACCAACATGTGAATAGGACCCCAGTCCAAACACATTACAATAATAGTGTATTCACTTGAGCTCTCTATCTAACTATACACTATTTATACAATATATAAGGAGGCATAGTTGGGAAAGGTGGAGTACCTTCTTCAAGTAGTTTTGAGTAAAATAGACTAGAACTGACTGAGATAGTAGGAGCTAACCATGGGGGTTCTATAGAAAGATCTGAGTGGTACTAGGACAACTGGGAGTATTTTATGTCTATGAAGCCAAAATGTGCCCCTATACTGTAAACTCAGCCAGGAAAGTTTGAGGATATACAAAGTATGATTCCAATTCTGGTCAACATAGTTTTAGTCATAGGGGTCATGGGTAGTACCAATTGGACCACCATTCTGAATACTCTACCTCATGAGTCTTTATAGACCCTTAGTTAAATAGAAGTAGGGGGAACATATGAGTTAAGAAAACTCATTTGAACGAGTAGAGATAAAGTACATATTGAAAGTTATTCATAAATAGTAGGCTCTCCCTGGTGACTTGACCATTAGACACTAGCAAGGTACCAATGTAAAGACATTTTCACTATAGTAGCTATAATTGAGATATACTGCAGAAACTAAACTGTATAAGGAGGATGCTGACTAGAGTGTATTAATATATATATATCTATTAGAATATAAAAGAGGTGCCAAACAACTCTTAGTGGAGATGTATGTACTCAGAGAGTTAGAGTAATCTGATAGGAGAGTTTCTGGTATAAATTCTATCTACTTCAATCTGTACAAGAAGAAAACTCCTATTCTAACAGAATCAACATCCTCTTGAGACCTTAATTGAGGGAAGCATTTGACTTAATGATATTAAGTATTACCATTTACCTTACTATTACATCTGTGTATGTACTTTTTACTATAATTTTGGAGTTGTTCAGTAGAGTTACAAATCCAGGATCCAGCTTCCTAGAGGTGACCCCCTCCCCTGACACCAAACTAGGATTAGAGGAGGATGGAAAGAGGTAACAATGTGCAATAAGTATCTGAAACAAGATCCAAGCTTCATGCTCCTTAATAAGACTTGTATAAACTGGAATGTTGATATATTTTTTTATTACAACAGATACCACCTAGGGTATATAATAGTTCATCTATACCCTCAGAATCTCACAATTGAAATGCCTGGGAGTATTTAGCTAGTGTTCACTAAAGTCTATTGCTGAATGGTAGAGCTGGAGAGAGTAGTATGAGCATACAACTCTATGAGGTATTTTAACTATTAGACTTATTTATTGTAAAGCAAGTCATATCTATTTTTCAGTGTAGACAACTGTTAAAAAGCTAATACACTTACTCTATCAAAGACTGAGATTTGTTTGTAGGGCACTATTTAGTGCTGGCATTTTCTGTACAATATATAATAATCTTCTGAGCTACAAACTACCTAGTACCAACTCTAGGAGACATGAAACTGGTGGATCATATCTAAGAGAGAAGGATTCAGCTTCTTTCACTGATATTTAGAAAGAATTGTCTCTTGTCTCTTTTATCAAAATTTCTAGATTTGTTACCTACTCAGTTCTGTTATGGGGATGATTAAGAATATACAGTACTTACAATTACCTAAAGTTTGTAAGTACTACTATTACATACCAATGAAATGTTGAGATTTCAGCTTATTGTCTGTGCATCTGCAAGTCTATTGGTACCACACTAGCCTCTATATAACTGGTACAAGTACTGGGTTATATTTTATGTTCTATTTTAAGTATTATAACTGTTACAAGTACTAGGTTAAAGATTATTGGTTTCACAGTATTATTTGTTACCTGTTATATTTCAAAATTATTACTTGATACTTTAAATGTTTTATGTTTGGTTTCATAGTATTGTTTGATGCTTCTTGTATTTCTAATGTATTGCTTAATAGTTCAAATATTTTATATTTGGTTGCATAGTATTGATTGATCCATATTATATTTTGAAAGTATCACTTGAGACTGCACAGGTTTTATATTTTCTTCAACAGTATTGTATGATACTTGATTATTATTCATATTGGACATGAATGGATTTATGTATTTAAAAACCAATAGTATTCACAATAGAAATAGTAGTCTTTGACTACTAGTACTTCTAATATACTTGATTGAACAGTTATTTGTTTGATCTCCTATTACACCCTTTCAAAAGCTTCTTTAGTAAGCAGTACTCCTCTGTTGTAGATCACAAGGCCATCTACCCCTATTATACTTGAAGAATAACTAGCACCTAGATGCAAGTATGTTGTATTTTTTAACCTTGGCAAGTGGTTACAAATATGAATAAACTAGTTCTGATCAGTCTATATATATCCAACAAGAAGCTAGCAGCAGGGAGTAGCAGAACGAAAGTATGTTTAGCTCTACTAGCAATTTACTATTGAGTTACTGATAACTTAGAGTGGGAAGCAAGTCCTACTAGAAGAACTAATGCATCAGGACCACCTGGCAGTGGTATGATGGTATGGGGTTCTTGGTTATATCCTGGTTGGAAGTGGTACGTAGCTGAGATTCTTCATAATAGAAGCTCATTGAAGCTGATGGAAGATTGTGGCTATATGGTTCGTGCCATTCAAAACGTACACCAAGGTTGAACTTTTCAAATTAGATAGGCTTCATAACTAGTAGTATTATTGGAGAGAAAAACCCTCATGGTTATTCTCCTTTACTTTGCCTTTAATCCAGAGGTTTTTTTTCTCCCATAATACTGCTAGTTGTGAAGCCTATCTAATTTGAAAAGTTCAACCTTGGTGCATGTTTTGAACAGCACGAACCATATGCAAGAAACAGGTTAGTAGTGTTGGGATCTGTTAGTAGAGGATTTTCCCAGGTTATATAAAAGGGTATGACCTGCTGAGATTTACTTTCCTTACACAACGTAGTATTTTACTGCCTATACCAGCACTTCCAAATTATATGTTTTATTTCTTCTTTGTATTACTAGAACCTGAGAACCCTGACTCTGAACTCTGAGACCCTGTCTCTAACCCTCTAGAGCCTTGAGACAAACCGGTCTTGTTTATATATTGATACCCTTCACTTACCTCCCCTATGATGCGAAGCGCTTAAAAGATGTACCTGGGGGGTGCAATTTTGTAATGCCTGTTTTGAATAAGGGCAAAGGGTTATAAATGTCAAAAAGATATTTGAAGGTGTGATTTCACATGTTCTCTATACTTTCTAATACAATGTGCATTTGCACTGACTTCCGTTCTTGGGGTCTCTTCTGTCTATATTTATTTATTGGTTATCAATCCTAGATGGAATACAACTCAACACTTACTATTTGCAGAGCCTTCTTTCACTTTTACCTTTCTCACCACTTTGGGCTTTTTTCAGTATTCTGATTAATTCTCTTTTCTACTACATTATGATTTTTATTATTGCAGGACTCCATTTGCTGCATAGTATATTGATATTGACATATATTGAGCAAGGGAAGTGAAAGATACTCTATTATTCAAGTTTTCTACAAGTTTTCATTTATGATATAATATTACATTTATTACATAATAGGTCAAAATTCCATGAAAATGGTTGCTAGCACTGAAAATTGAACAACTGGTATTCAAATTTCTTTTTTGACATTTATAACCATTTGCCCATATTCAAAACAGGCATTACAAAAATTACACCTCCTAGGTATAGTGCATGCCACCCAAAACATGGACCAACGCCATTTCAAAATGTAATGCCTTATGTAAGCAGGGTATAGCGTTTTTGATACGCAAAATTTATTTTCCAGTTTAGAAACCCAAGTGACATGGAATGATATAATATGATAATACATCGAGTATTGTCATTAGACAATATAATTGACCCTCAGAATACCTCTTTTTATATATCAGAACTTGTTAATTCTCTATTCCTCATATCTAAATCTTTCTTTACCCTAAACAATCTATCAAAGCTCAATTATCAACTAAGAATGGACCAGAATCAATTAGCTTGTCAAGCATCACATGCAGGAACCTCGGTAAACGCAAATACGTTAAGAACTAGGGCAAGAAGACAATGAATTAGAGAAAGCCTAGTGCAGGTATTATCTGGTTCATGATTTGCATCAAGTATTTTAATGTGTAACTAAGAAGTATCAATATTAGAACTCAGGGGTGTAACTATGAATACTAACAGTAAAAGCTCTGCGGGTTCAAAGATTTCGCCAAAGGCCAGCATATATGCAGACCCAAACTATTCGTGCAGATCAAGCAAATATGTCTTCAGCTACTGGAGAGGGTTCAAGTTCCAATATAGAACATTTACAATATGAAGTAGAGGAAGAATATAAGTCCTGGCCAAGGCGCTGCATGTTCCATAATTGAGCATGTCCCTGACACTTGAAAATCTTGAAAGATGCATTCAAGAAAATAAGCAAGCAGGTCTCACACCACCCAACCAAGAGAGTAAAGAGGCCAACAGGCGAGTATTTCACATAGCATTACCAAGTATGTATCTTTCTTAAGTTATAGATAAAGCAAGAGGAGAAGGCCTTAAAAGGTCCAGATCTATTTACAGGAGATATAGCACTGCTAGCATGACGAAAGAAGCTAGCTAAGAGAGTTGCATGGGGAGGTGGATGGGGTAAACGAGTTTGGCAACAAATTATGTCCCCTGAAGTCTTATTGGTTAAGAAGCGGACTATCCCTGAACTGCATCATAGAAAACATCGTCATATGCTTTCCGTTTTAGAGGATACTGATACAATGCTTGTGGTTCGTCAACATATTCTTAGTGTTGGTGATAGTAAGTTTTTCTCATAAAGAATGAATAATAGAGTATGAGTAGAAGAATATAACTAAGATAATAGTATTATAGAACTTACAGCTTAAAATTTGTTCAAAGAAATTGTAACACACTAGAAGATGACTGAGTCTGCAGATGAGGGTGATATTGCCAGCTGATCAAGCCGCAGTGTCTGCCGGGAGGTAGAGAAGATAATATCCTCACGTACAGTACCTCGATGGCTGCTGAAGTTAGGCTTCAGGTATAAAGAGTACTGCAAGAAGATATATAATGATGGACATGAATGTGAGGATGTGAAAAACTATCACGATAATAAGTTCTTACTAGATATGGAATCCTACAAAAACCAATTCCTGAGATGGGGTGAAGACCTCCTTGAGATTACTAATCAACTTCACTTACTGGGGGATATGCAACTAGTTATACTGGTTACCCAAGATGAATGTACTTTCAATGCCAATGATAGTCGGCATTTTATCTGGGTTCACTCAGAACATAAACCACTAAGGGAAAAGGGATGTGGACAAGGTTTGCATGTTTTTGACTTTCTTACCCCAATTGGACAATTAGGAGATAGTGATGCATGTGAGATATTGAAATGTGAAGGTAGTATGTGGTGGAATGCAGACAAACTGCTGGCACAAATTATTGATAAAGCAATTCCTATATTTGAGATGCAGTTTTCAGGCTGTAAAGGTCTCTTTGTATTTGATAAAGCAAGGAACTATTTGAAGTTTGCTGATGATGTATTACGGGTTTCAGAAATAAACTTGGAACCAGGTGGTAAGAATGCGAAACAGATGCATGAGACATTTGTGATTGATCCTCAGCAACCTGATGGTGGATATATTCAGTCTATGATCTTGCCCGATGTGACACCAAAAGGACTCAAAATCATTCTTACAGAGCGAGGCATTTGGGCACAAAATCAACATGGCTTCTGAACCCAATGCTCTATTCCATCTGTTAGTGGAAAGTCAAGGAAGTTAAATCCTAGATGCTTGGATGGAGGAGCCTGCTGTGCTCGGACACTACTTGCAGTACAGCCTGACTTCCACAATCAGAAAAGCCAAATAGAGCAAGCTATTTTAGATGCTGGTCACGATATGAAATTTTACCTAGTATTTCACTGTAAGATGAACTTTATAGAATATTACTGGGGAGTAGCTAAGCACTATACTCATGAAAACTGTGAGTATGATTTTGAATCTCTCAAGAGCCTTGTTACTGAGGCCTTGGCTGGGGTGTCTAGCAAGTTGATATGGCGACATTGGGCATGTACGGAGTGGATTATAGAAGCCTACTGACCAAACGTAGTTTATACATCTTCTGAGTATGAAAGTTTAGTGAGCAGAAAGTATTACTCACACTGCCATGTATCTGATATTACTTAATCTTTATTTGTTTAATAAAATTTTACTTTTTTTAAATAAAACAAAGTAGTCTTCAAAGTAATCTTATATAATATTATGGTATAAGAATATTATACTCAATTGCTTGCACTTCTGGATCACACTGTAAAATAAATTTGGTATATCAAAAACCCATACCCTACTTACAAAAGGCATTATGGTTCGTGTGGACCAAAACTGAAACCACGTATTTAGTCATTTTCAAACAATTATACCATCAGATCCGGAAGCCCAGGAGACTTAGAAAGACCTCTAGATTATTCTCCTTGCCTCTCTCTACAATGTAGAGATCTTTTCAAGTTCTTCAGGTATTTGAGTAGTTGTGTATAATTGTTTGAAATTAACCAGTTTTGGTGAGAAACTGAAAAAATGTTACGCACAGCCACAGATTAAGTACCAAGATAGGGCACTATCTGGATTAGTAATTACATATTTCTGCCAAGCCTTCCAACAAATTTTTGTAAAACACCAGACAAACCTAGCATCCTGTAGGGTTTTACCAATAATAAACCTATAGTTTCTGTTGACACCAAGCTCTACTTCTGAAATAAGTGGAAGTTCATTAATCTGCTATCAACTAGAAGTATTTCAGGTAGTGGTAGGTGGTCTGTATATCATTTTAAAATTATATATGCTAATACTCTGTAGAGAATCTTTGGATAACAAGCGCAAAGAAAAATACAGTATTACATCAGCGTGTCGGCTGCCTTGGTGGTCAGCCACCTTTGGGTCAGGATACTAATAACAAACTTCAAAATCTAGATCCAAATAATACTACAGCAAGTGGTAATGAGCAAGATATGGAACAATCTATTGTTTTGAATAGTGGAGGTAGGTTAATCTATGAAAATGAAGTAATTTGATAGAAGAAAGTGGCTAATATTAGTAAGACATTATAGAGAAAGATGATGCACAGGCAACAATTAACCAGTCAGAGCCAATAGATCCCAATGCTATTGAGAATAGTCCTAAAGCCAAAAGCCCATGTCATTAGACACTATAGCGATAGAGAAAAAAGCTCCAAGTGCAGGAGAATGAAGGAAGCAGGTCCAATGTGGACAATATAGGTATGTTTTTGGCTTTTTGCTAGTCTATTTAGCTTTAGATTAATATAAGAACAAATTATTTATAACAATAATTACAGAGTCGACTGATACAGACACATCTGATGGGGAGAAAAGTCAGTTGAGCTCAATGATTGAGGAAGGTTATCAGAGTTGGCCAAGATTGAATAAGGTTGACCATGATGTTGTGAAAAGCCATATTCTTTCCCAAGGTAAGTCTTATGTATATAAACATGCTAGATGTAAGAATTAGGAGGAATAAATAACTAATTATACAATAGGAATCCGTGCTTTATGGCGGTATTTGAAGTCTAAGAAGTGTAAGCTACAAGGCTTAGATCTTGAGCATCACAAGCAGGTATTAGAATTGATGAGATTTCAGAGACTAGGCTTGACCAAGGAAACTTGGAAAATGCCACGGATGCAGAGTGCTGCTCTAGTTGCTACTACCACAGAGAAAAGGGGGTTTGTGGCACTATGTATTCTGGAGGCAGAGCATAAGTGAATAAAATCACGCGAGATTTCTCTACAGAAAAAGCGCTAGCAAGAGAGTATTATATTATGCTTCTATGAGAAAGAAACTAGACTGGCAATTCAGGAATACATTGCTGGTGCCGGTGATACTATCTCATCATACCTCCTTGCAGCAGCTATTACTACCTTTTGGACTACAGGTAAATTACCAGTTGGTACTAACTTGAGTAAAGAGTTAGGTGAGTTGAACCCCGCAGTAGTAGCTAGCCATTCAATTGCAGGGGAGCTGGGAACCAGAGTGCACTCAGTACTCAAAAGTCATACCGCCGCAGAATGGGTACATAAGTTAGGATATAAGTATAAGGAAGTAAAGAAGGGTATATACCAAGATGGACATGAGCAAGAAGATGTTGTTGCCTATTGTCAAAATGAGTTTATCCCTGCACTTGACACTCTCAAGCCATTCATGGTTAAATTGAAGTTGGATACGGATGGAAAACTAGTAATGATCTTCCCCGAAGATCTGCCCAAAGGTCAAAGACCAATTGTCTTAGTTACATATAATGAGTCAACCTTTGACTCTAATGATGGTAAAGGCTATGCTTGGATGAAGGAAGGTGAGCTCCCACTTCGTAAGAAGACACGAGGGAACGGGATAATGGTATCAGACTTTGTCACTGCTGGGGGATGTCTTCAAGCACCAAGCTGGCTACCAGTTGACGATCTTCCATCCTTTGGTCTCTCTCCGGATCTAAACCTTCATTATAGTCCTTATTCTACAATAATGAAGGTAGAGTATGGTGGTGATCCATGGTGGAAGGGAGATGACTTGGTTAACCAGGTAGTGGAAGTTGTTATACCAATTTTTGAATGAGCATTTCCAGGGTACCAAGCAGTCTTTCTCTTTGATAATGCTACAAGTCATTCTGCTTTTACAGCAGATGCTCTTCGAGCAAAAAGTATGAGTCTTCGCCCTGGTGGAAAACAAAGTAAGTTACACCAAGGAGTCAATCCTCTTACTTTGGAGCCTCAGGATATGGTAGATCATAATGGGGTTCCAAAGGGATTAAAGAAAGTATTAGAAGAGCCTGGCCTTTGGCATAGAGGCTTGCTTCTTCAGTACTTAAAGCCTGGAATAACTAAGTAACTAAAGAGCTGCTTAAAAGGAGGCAATTGCTGTACAAGGGCAATAATTGCAGCTCAAGAAGACTTTTGCAATCAGAAATGGAGACTAGAGGAAGAGATCACACCAAGGGGCCATCTGGTATTATATTATCCCAAGTTTTATTGGGAAATCAACTTTGTTGAATATATGTGGGGGGCAGCAAAGCACTATACACGTAATCACTGTGGATATAGCATTAAACCATTGCGTACACTCATCCTGAAAGCCTTAGAGTCTGTCCCTGACCAACGGATTTGGAAATACGCTAACAAGGCGGAGCAGATTATCAATGCCTATCACAATGGAATTGAATATGGCTCCCAGGACTTTGTAGCTACAATAAGGTATAAATACCAGAGTCATAGGTGTGTTAGTCATAGAGATCGATATAATTAACTAGTTATTTCATATCTTTATATCTGTCTTATATATTTATTATCTCATAGTATATCATGTTATTTGACTTTATCTAATATGTATATTATTATTACAATTTATATAATAGATATCTTATTATTCTATATAATGCAATATAATACTTATTATTTAAGGTTTTCATCACATTATATTATATATTATACATGTATAGCATTTTCACTCATTAAACTCTGTTTTCTGCTCTAATTCAAAAGACCTGATTACTTGTTTTATGACTGGTAGAGTTAAGTCTTGGCATTGAGAGCTACTCAGCCATGTAACATTTCGCTTTCAGCCTGCTTTCAGTTTTGGTCCGTACGAACCATACATTTTGAAATGGCATCGGTCCATGTTTTGGGTAGCATGCATCATACACCTTTTAAGCTCTTCGCACTATACTCTGATGTGTCTTTGACTATCAGCCCTTAACCCCACACACACCTTACCTATTACACTAAAATAGAAAAAGCTACTAAAGAAACGAAAAGGATCTAAGAATGACTTTAGAAATGAGAAGCCCGCAAGAGGGCTCACCTGCCACTTAGTAATATAGACCTCTAGCAAATTGATAGAGAAACTAACTAGTGTAGTAACAAGTAGTTGTACCAAGGTAGTGTCTTGTCAACCACTACCACCAAAAGCTGGCAAGCTCGCTTTTCAGAAGTACTGTAAAGAGTGCCTGACAGCTCAATATCACTGGACAGCTCAATGTCATTTTTGTGGCTTAATACCATTACTGTAGCCCAATGCTATTCTCACTTACTACTATTCATATTGGTCAACACTATTTATATTGTACCATAAACCTTCATAATTCTATATCAAGAGATTGTTTTAAGTGAATTGATAGCTTAAGATAATTTGAACGTGTTTTGTAATTATATGAACTCCTGAACCTTTAATGTTTCACGATCTATCTTTAGTCCTGCCAAATATCATTATAATACAATCTTTCTATTATTTTCAATACTTTCTCTATCATCA
This sequence comes from Tuber magnatum, assembly GCA_003182015.1. Taxonomy (NCBI): domain Eukaryota; kingdom Fungi; phylum Ascomycota; class Pezizomycetes; order Pezizales; family Tuberaceae; genus Tuber; species Tuber magnatum. The sequence goes on from PYWC01000038.1 coordinate 1,104,609, forward strand.
ATTATATTATTTAGTCTGTGGTTAGAACCTTATGCGAAAATTATAGTATGCATTCAGGCTGCTCTTATTGCTCTTAATGCTGGAGAGGAAGTGAAGCCAAACTTGGCTACAACTACAGGAGAATATGAGACTCCAGTATTGTGTTTGCAACATTGCTCGAAAGTCTACCAATCAAAGCAAGATGGACCTGGAACCAAGTAGAAGTTATCTGAATATCAGGAAGCTATAGTTTGCTAGTATCTCGACAGCGTAAATTCTATTCGGACTAGTACTCATATCAAAATGGTATCTGGCTGTGCAAATGCAATTTTGAAGCTGGGTCGTACAGGAAGCGAACCTGTCCCCTTTGTTAGTAAAAAGTAGACATAGAGGTTTCTGGCATGATGTCCAGAATACTGGATTTGAAAGCAGCAAACACTTGATATGAATTGCAAAAATACTCACACTACTAATATCTCACAGGACTGGTTTAATAAATACCAGAATGTTTGTCAAGAGTACAACATTCAATATTGCGATTTGTCTAAGTTTAATGAAAATGAATTTCGTATTAGAATAGGACATGATTGATGGATAATTACTTGAGATCCCAATTGGCAGTCATACCTGCCAACCTCAACCAACTAAGAGCCAGTCACTACTTGTGAAGCAATTAGTAGTGGTGGAGCTGTTTTGCCACCTATGATTATTGTTCCTGGTATTATCCACCAGCAACTATGATATATAATGACATTGATACCAGATGACTATCTCACAGATACACCAGATACAGGGTATAGCAATAATGAGTTGACTTTCAAGTAGGTTGAACATATTAAAAGGCTTTCCAGGAAACTTGAAGCTGGAATGCACGGACTCTTAATTCTTGATGGGTTTGGCTCTCACTGTACTAAACAATTCTTGGAAACCTGTGATCTTTAGAAGATTATTATCCCTTGTCTTTCTGCATATACTACCTGCCTTTTACAGCCACTTGACATGCTTCCATTCCAGTCATACAAGTATTATCATGCTGTAGCTGTTGAAGGAGCAACACAGACTGGCTATAGTAACTTTGATAAGTATGAATTCTTAGACCAAATCCACTCCATCAGGCTTTAAACATTTAAACCATCTACAGTTCACTCTGCAATTCAGGCTACTGGACTCTTATCTTATAACCTCAATATAGTAATTTCAAAACTGTGGGAAATTCCAATCACTTCTCTCGCAATTCAATTTACTATCAATGTAGATGATACGCAACCAATAATTCCCCTTACAATTCCATCCTTAAAACAGCAAGGGTATTACAATCTGGCTAGAGGACCATTAGCCAGTTGAAGGAAGCAAGAAATAGGTTTCACATATAATCTGATTATAGATCATTGGGTGAACTTATGATTTCAAGCACATGACCTCATTAGCAGGTCAAGGGGCTCGTTTATATTTAAATTAATATTTAGTACACAATGCATGATTGCCGACATGCGAGGGTCTAGACTTGCTGGGAAGACTTACTGGCAAGGCAGACTCTTTTATATTTTGTACATGACCTTGTTAGCAGGTCATGTGGCTCATTTATGTTTTGATTTATGTCTTAAGTTTGATTTATGTTTCACATATCACCTCGTTTATAGGTCTTGGTATTGTTTTATGTTTTGTACACCTGACCCAGCTGGGTTATATGATGTTATAATTCATTTTGCACCTAACCTCAATTAAGGATCAGGGCAGGGTTAGGGTTCTGCGAAGAGGCATATATATAGGTCAAGCTTTTACATATGGGTTAGCTTTTCATGTAACCATCTCTTGTTATTTCCTATCTACAACTTTACACTCTTCACAATACAAAAACCTTTTTGCTTCAAACCTTTCTGCTACACAAGTAAGATGTCAAGTCAACAATCTATCTGCTACATAGACAAAGCCAACTATTTAAAGACCGAAACTCTTAGTGCTAGTGAGAAACCGATTGTTAAGTGGGAATACTAAGGTAGGGTCAAGCGACTTGAGAAGAGCTTGAATACAGCGTAGCACAGTTCAGAAAAAGCCAGTTATTACCTGTCACGAGTACAATAAGTAGTGGGAACCCGTAACCAACAAGAGGAATTAGAACAAGATTCTGCTAGCTTATCACCAATCTTGTAGAAAAGACTCAAACTTGCCTTACAGGATGCACTAGCATAAGCTCAAACTAGTGCCTTGGCAATTAAACATATGGAGAATATACAGGGTACTAAGGAAGTAAAAAATGCAAGCAGGAGAGTACAAAACTGCCAGCAGGTGCAAAGGAGTGGTGTTTTCTATATATCAGAGGCTCATCAAATAGTAAAGAAGAGAGAGAAATCCAAGGTTGAAAAGGCTAAACAACAGCTATGAAGAGTATAAAGTGCCAGAGACAGAATTGAAAAGGCAGCACACAAGCTACTATTGAGTGAGTTTAACATATGTTTCAAAAAAAAACTGAAAATAAAAAAATATAAAAGAAAAATATCAAAAATAATAATAGCAACAATTAAGTAGACAGGTGCAATTTGGAAATATCAATGTATACTTGGAAGAAAATATATTCTCTAATCAAATTACAATAAAAGTTATTTCTTTTACAATATTAAAGAATTTTGAATTCAAAGGTTCTATGAAGAAGTAATCTTACATTGTTGATATGAAGAGTGTTGAGCTACAATAATGGTTTTGAGCCACAACAGTAATGTTGAGCTATAAAAATAACATTGAGCTGTCTAGTAACATTGAGTTGTCAGGCACTCTTTAGAGTACCAGCAAAAGGCAAGCTGGCCAGCTTTTTGGGGTTGTGGCTTACAAGCCACAGCCTTGGCATGAATACATCTAGAACATTTCTGCTAAGTCTTAAAAATAGAAATGCATCTATGGAATCTGTGAAGAGAAACAGCAAACCACCCTACAGACTTCTCTCTAAACTCTTAAAAAAGAAAGAAGAAAAGGATCAGCCAGTACCCTCAGAACCACTAAACAATAGTACAAATAAGAGCTCTAATAATAAAAAGTGGACTCAAGTATGTCCGAAAGCTATTGCTGGATGGTGTCTGGCCCACAGATCAACCATTTTAGGCCAAAGGTTAAGCTCCAAGTAAGACCTACACTGTCAGGTGAAAAGGATCATCTAAAGCCCAACGTATTTGAATAATAGATAACTACCACCTCCCAGTACCATGCCCTCCATGGAGTGGACAAGATAAAGGAAAGTTGTAGGATATATTTCAGAGGTTTTTGTAAAGAAAGAGTGGAGAAAGCACACAAGCAAGTAATAAATACCAATAACAACAAGAATGAGATATAAGGAACAACTCTAATAAAGCCACTTGAGAAGCAATTTCAATTATCATGAAATACACAAGACCTTGACCAAAGATTCCATGAAATCTGACAGGTTTGTAAGAGGAAAATGGATCAGATTACTACAGTAGCAACAGATCTATTAATATACTATAAATAGTTGTCCAATAAAGAAATGTCAATCTAGATACTAAAGCAAAGACTATATAAGACTATGTAGTCAAAACTCCAACAGGAAGTGGAAATGATAGAAGATAAAAGATATGATCTTTTAAAAATTGTTAGGTAAGCTGAATAAAAAGATACTATTCGGTATAAAATAGGGCCATACAGGACCCAACAACTGCACCAAGGAAGGAAGAAAGAAAATATAGTATATGGAAATGATGATTCTACTAAGACACCCTAGAAGAGAAAAAAACTAGACAAAGGTAAAAATCAGTAAAGACAGGATGCAGGAACATGCTATGAATATGGGAAAAAGAAGCACTATGCTACAAACTGTTATATGAAGAAAGGGAAAAGCAAAGGAGAAAAAAGGTGGCAACCTCTAACCAGGTAGATATTAACCTGTATGACAATTAAAATCAATTGTATTAGTGCGAAGCACTGTCAAATACAATCAGCACTAATAATTTTCTCCTTGGATGTACTAGAAAGAACAATCACTATAAACAGGCATTCAGCCAAGGTTACATTCCTGCATAGATAGCCCTAAATGGGCATCCAATAGCCTAATATACACATATCTATCCATAGTTGTATCGCTAATTGAGAGTAAATCACCTTGGTGCTTTCCCTAAAAGCAACTCCAAACTATTAGTCTTACCTTATTGGTCTTCCCCCCAGGCTGAATGCAGTCTCATAGCTACTTCTCATGTGGTGATCCAAATACCCAAATACACTAAAGATCTGCAGATTTTTGCACTATGCACTTGTCACTATATCGGATACACTGAAAGTCTTCTGCAGTCTAATTCTTCCAGGTTAAGGCCCATTCCAGTTGAGCCTTATTATGTCCTGGTTGCAATTTAGGTTGTATTGGTGGAAGCAACTGTTGAACCTTAGCTTCTTGAAGGACACTGTAACGTGTTCGGGCTAGGCCCTAGTCACGTAGCGATACGATAGGAGCAGATGGCTTCGTGATCAACACGAAGCGAGCGCTGCTTGCTAAAGGAGGCTTCGAACGGGGTGTAATAGGAGATCAAAGAAGTAACCGTTCAACCAAGTATATTTAAGAATACTATCGGTCGAAGTCTGCTGTTTCCATCGCGGGAATCAGCGGTCTTTAAATACAGCATATCGCTTATTTCCAGTATGAGCGATATTGCAAAACAATGTTTGTATCAACTGATAGCACACGAAACAATACAAGTATCAAACGATACTGTGAAACCAAACATAAAACAATGTGTGTATCAACCGATAGCACACGAAACAATACAAGTATCAAACGATACTGTGAAACCAAACATAAAACAATGTGTGTATCAACCGATAGCACACGAAACAATACAAGTATCAAACGATACTGTGAAACCAAACATAAAACAATGTGTGTATCAACCGATAGCACACGAAACAATACAAGTATCAAACGATACTGTGAAACCAAACATAAAACAATGTGTGTATCAACCGATAGCACACGAAACAATACAAGTATCAAACGATACTGTGAAACCAAACATAAAACAATGTGTGTATCAACCGATAGCACACGAAACAATACAAGTATCAAACGATACTGTGAAACCAAACATAAAACAATGTGTGTATCAACCGATAGCACACGAAACAATACAAGTATCAAACGATACTGTGAAACCAAACATAAAACAATGTGTGTATCAACCGATAGCACACGAAACAATACAAGTATCAAACGATACTGTGAAACCAAACATAAAACAATGTGTGTATCAACCGATAGCACACGAAACAATACAAGTATCAAACGATACTGTGAAACCAAACATAAAACAATGTGTGTATCAACCGATAGCACACGAAACAATACAAGTATCAAACGATACTGTGAAACCAAACATAAAACAATGTGTGTATCAACCGATAGCACACGAAACAATACAAGTATCAAACGATACTGTGAAACCAAACATAAAACAATGTGTGTATCAACCGATAGCACACGAAACAATACAAGTATCAAACGATACTGTGAAACCAAACATAAAACAATGTGTGTATCAACCGATAGCACACGAAACAATACAAGTATCAAACGATACTGTGAAACCAAACATAAAACAATGTGTGTATCAACCGATAGCACACGAAACAATACAAGTATCAAACGATACTGTGAAACCAAACATAAAACAATGTGTGTATCAACCGATAGCACACGAAACAATACAAGTATCAAACGATACTGTGAAACCAAACATAAAACAATGTGTGTATCAACCGATAGCACACGAAACAATACAAGTATCAAACGATACTGTGAAACCAAACATAAAACAATGTGTGTATCAACCGATAGCACACGAAACAATACAAGTATCAAACGATACTGTGAAACCAAACATAAAACAATGTGTGTATCAACCGATAGCACACGAAACAATACAAGTATCAAACGATACTGTGAAACCAAACATAAAACAATGTGTGTATCAACCGATAGCACACGAAACAATACAAGTATCAAACGATACTGTGAAACCAAACATAAAACAATGTGTGTATCAACCGATAGCACACGAAACAATACAAGTATCAAACGATACTGTGAAACCAAACATAAAACAATGTGTGTATCAACCGATAGCACACGAAACAATACAAGTATCAAACGATACTGTGAAACCAAACATAAAACAATGTGTGTATCAACCGATAGCACACGAAACAATACAAGTATCAAACGATACTGTGAAACCAAACATAAAACAATGTGTGTATCAACCGATAGCACACGAAACAATACAAGTATCAAACGATACTGTGAAACCAAACATAAAACAATGTGTGTATCAACCGATAGCACACGAAACAATACAAGTATCAAACGATACTGTGAAACCAAACATAAAACAATGTGTGTATCAACCGATAGCACACGAAACAATACAAGTATCAAACGATACTGTGAAACCAAACATAAAACAATGTGTGTATCAACCGATAGCACACGAAACAATACAAGTATCAAACGATACTGTGAAACCAAACATAAAACAATGTGTGTATCAACCGATAGCACACGAAACAATACAAGTATCAAACGATACTGTGAAACCAAACATAAAACAATGTGTGTATCAACCGATAGCACACGAAACAATACAAGTATCAAACGATACTGTGAAACCAAACATAAAACAATGTGTGTATCAACCGATAGCACACGAAACAATACAAGTATCAAACGATACTGTGAAACCAAACATAAAACAATGTGTGTATCAACCGATAGCACACGAAACAATACAAGTATCAAACGATACTGTGAAACCAAACATAAAACAATGTGTGTATCAACCGATAGCACACGAAACAATACAAGTATCAAACGATACTGTGAAACCAAACATAAAACAATGTGTGTATCAACCGATAGCACACGAAACAATACAAGTATCAAACGATACTGTGAAACCAAACATAAAACAATGTGTGTATCAACCGATAGCACACGAAACAATACAAGTATCAAACGATACTGTGAAACCAAACATAAAACAATGTGTGTATCAACCGATAGCACACGAAACAATACAAGTATCAAACGATACTGTGAAACCAAACATAAAACAATGTGTGTATCAACCGATAGCACACGAAACAATACAAGTATCAAACGATACTGTGAAACCAAACATAAAACAATGTGTGTATCAACCGATAGCACACGAAACAATACAAGTATCAAACGATACTGTGAAACCAAACATAAAACAATGTGTGTATCAACCGATAGCACACGAAACAATACAAGTATCAAACGATACTGTGAAACCAAACATAAAACAATGTGTGTATCAACCGATAGCACACGAAACAATACAAGTATCAAACGATACTGTGAAACCAAACATAAAACAATGTGTGTATCAACCGATAGCACACGAAACAATACAAGTATCAAACGATACTGTGAAACCAAACATAAAACAATGTGTGTATCAACCGATAGCACACGAAACAATACAAGTATCAAACGATACTGTGAAACCAAACATAAAACAATGTGTGTATCAACCGATAGCACACGAAACAATACAAGTATCAAACGATACTGTGAAACCACACATAAAACCCTAGTAACCCGTACCGGTTACACACACAATTCACTAATTCAAGGAACGACTATAATTCCTTCTCGTTTCTTGCAGTGTCCCCTAGCGCAATGGAGGTTGTTTTTTATAGGGAGCTATAGATCTTCTCTATATCCATTATATGTCCTAATACTTCTAGCTCTTCCACGAAGAATGCAGTCTTCTTTTTGCTTATGTGGAACTTCGCAACCTACAGTCGATTGTATACCTGGCAGATATCCTTTTTGTCTTCCTCTAATATATCTAAAAATATGAGAATATTATCGATATATACTCCTACAAAATGGTATAGGAATTCACAAAGCTGGTTTCCATTATTCATATAAATATTGTAGGTACATTTATATCTCCTTGCAGTATTGCCTTACTGACAAATCCTCCAAAAGGGGTTTTGAATAAGTTGAACCATACACTTTTCCAGTCCACCCATATTTGGGTCCAGGCATCCATTAGATTACTCTTACTTCTTAATTTTGCTTTCCTGATATGGTTCTGAATTTGTTGTTGGTTGGAAATGGAAGAACTATCTATAACTGTATTATCATTTCAGAATTTCAGGTCTACCAGTCCATGGATTCTTATATCAGACTTTGGGTATACAAACATTAGTGCCACTCCCAGTACTTCCTGTCATATGATAATTCCAGTGCACAATTTCTGATATATCAAGTTCATCAGTTTTTCCTTGTACAACTCCAAGCTGGAGTACTTTAGTTGCTTCTTTAGGCGGTTGTGTCTTTTAACTAGACATAATAGTTTTTTTTTCAGACTGGTGGCACAGTCTCAGAGATCCTGTCAGTGAACACATCCTTGAATTCTTCTAACCAGGTGGCAGGGGTGGTGTCCAACATAGTTGCTTAGATTTCTCCACTTGTTGGTCTTCATAGTACAGGTAGTTTGTTATCAGGAAACTCTACTGCCATGTCCCAATATAGGATATAAGTGTTGTGCCTTCTAAGGAATAGTATTCCAATCAGGGTGTCATATTTAGCAAGGTTTCCTACCAACATCACCTGATCTGTTTCTTTCTTTTCCCCAATTCCTACTGTCAGGCTGTATTTCTTATAACTTGAGGAGTAGAAACCTTCCATGGCTATATTGACTGTTGTTCGTTGCAGAAGGGGGTCTGTAGGTATTCCATGGGTGGTGATAAATGTGGTACTAATTATGTTAGAGCCAATCATCCCAGTATTGAATAGCTCTTTAGCTAGATACCCATTTAGGTAAATCACGTCTTACAATACATCACGCCGGAATATCAGAGATAATAGCTGTATCTGAAAGCTCCCCATTTCTGCCCAGTTTATCTCTATCTTATTATACATACTTACTTCCATCTAGTTAGTACTAGCTTCCTTCTTTGCCCATTTTCCTTTTCCTCCCTTTGTGTAGCAATCCTTTATATAGTATCACTTTTTGCCATATTCAAAACTATTGTTTTCATTTCACCTTCTCTGTTTCTGGTCCTTTAGGTCCTTGTTTTCCTTGTGGGTTGCTTTAGTCTTATTAGAGTTTTCTTTTGAACAATGTCTCTTACCATTTCATTCTTGGGGTTGGTGCACCCAGTAAACTCCAGTTTCATACAGAATTGCATCATTTCAGCCCCCTTGCATAACTATTTTGTCAAAACTATCTTTATCTTCCTCTGTCAGTTCTACCTTCTGCTGCAGCTATGGGTATATAGTCTTGTACAGCCTTTGTCTTAGTGTATCTTGAGATACTCTCTCACTGGGCAGTCCTCCATGGTACATTACATAGTCTGTGGCTACTAATGTTATTTATTCTGTTTTCCTATTTTGAACTTGCTTGATTCCCTTGAACTTCTTGTAAAGTTCTTTGCTGTTTTGCTATCACTAGAATCTATGTCTTAGGTATTTTATTAGTGTTGATCTTCATATTCTTTCACCTCATTCATAGTATTTCTTTACTTGATAGTAAGCTTCTTCAGACTTCTTAGTATAGAAACTTCCTAAGTAGGCTCTACCTCCTTCCTTCATCTTATCTATTTTATGTATTGCTAGGTACTTGGAGGTAGTGGTAACCCATCGGTTGAATAATGCAGGTTTTAGACCCTGCTTTTCTCCCAAGAAGATGGAAGGTAGTAGAAGCTTGATCTTTGGTCTAGATAGCCAGGCCCTTAGGCTGAGTAATGCCCCAGAACCACTTTTCAGCAGGCTATCATCTAGCTCTTTACTGCTGAAGCAGTTATCAGGTGATCTGTGGGACACCCTTTATTCTATATCTTTAGAGGTCTCTTTCTGTAGTATAAGTGGAGTCTTGCTTTCATTCATCAGAGATAGCATAGGTACTGCTCCTTTGCTAGAGCTCTGAGGAAATATCCCAGGGGTGCTAGATGCTGCCTTTACGGGTTCCTCTATGGTTTCGCTTAAGGTTTAGGTAGCTAGGTCTCCAGTAGGCTGTCTTGCACATTCCTTGATTGTGAAATCAATCTTAGGTCCACTCAGCTTCTTAGATTCTCTTCACTGGAGTAGGTCTTTTCATGGGACTTGCTTCCCACTCTGCATCATCAGAGACTCACTGGTGAATTGCTGACAGAGTCCAACACTCCTGAGTTCTGCTGCTCCCCACTACTAGCTTCCGATCAGACTTTCATAGTTTCATCAGACCTGGTCTATAAATGTTTATAACCACTTGATGAGGTTAAAAAAATGTAATATGTTCCCACCATAGCGCTAGTCACATGGTAGTACAATTGGAGCAGATGTTCTCTTAATCAATAGGAGGTAACCACTGCTTACTAAAGAAGGCTTCAAAAGGGTGTAATGGACAATCAGGCAGTAACCATTCCACCAAGTATATTAGAAATACTGTCAGTCGATGTCTGCTATTTCAATTGCAGAAATCAGTGGTCTTTCAATACAAACAATTACTTATAGCCAGTGTCAGCAATTTACTAAAATCTTGTAGATATCAACTAATAGTACAAGAAACTATACAAGTATCAAATAATACCTGAAACTAAACATAAAACATAGTTTGTATCAAACGATACTACACAAAATATTACAAGTATCAACTGATTCGGTGAAACCAAACATAAACCATTTTGGGTATCTACCAATACCAGATGAAACAATGTAAGGATCAACTGATACTATATCACGAAATATAAAATATTTTTTCTATCAAGTGATACTACATAAAACAATACTAGTATCAACCAATACTATAAAACAAAATATAAAACTTAATCTAGTACCTATTCCTGTTATATATGACTTGATACAAGTATCAAACAATACTATGAAACCTAATATGAAATATTGTATGTATTAAGCGATATTATATGAAACAATACAAGTATCAAATGATACTATGAAACCAAAATTCCCAAACTAGTACCTGTACTATATACAATTCCCCATTGTCTTTTCTTACTTTTTTTGTTTTCTTTTCTACTAAATAGTTACTTTAACCCCAATTTTCTCACTATCATATTATGTCCAATTACTTTTTTCAAGTCTCCTGATACCATCTTCTCTTACCTTGTTTAGAGGAGTTTATATACCAGTACCCGCAAGCACTATACAAAGTGCTATGCAAGATAGGCTCTGGTCAACACTCTCCAACCAGGATTCTACTAATTTGGGTGAAGGTCTATTTTTACACAGTTTACTCAGAAAACCAGACTGTATTCCAATAATCACTACTTCACCCAGATACGATGTCATTATGATAGCTTGAGATAGGTCTAAGAGGTCTACAAACAAAATTTCTCCTGTTCTTCAAGTACTTCTAAAGCTGCAATATCACACTTACCACCTACCTCTATAAACCACTCATGCTATTACATTGCAGCCTCAATCCAATTCCTATCAGAGAGAAAAGAAACTAGAAAAAGGTAAGAAATAACTCTTTACTCCTAAAACATCATCTATGTTGATCTTTCTAGATGTTTGCTCCAAGTTATTGTACTTGCTAAAACTCTGGCATTGGTATCCATTTACAGACTTTTATACAGGTAGAGTTTAAAGGATAAATAGCAAAACAATGCTTAAAAAACTTACCATAATCTTGACAGAGATTCAAGTATTTCATTGCTGGGTTATATTGTGAACTTAGTGTCATTCCGATTTAACATTGCAATTTTCCTCTCATCTCATTACAGGTAAGTGGTGCGGAATCAGAAGCCCACTGCAGAGAATTTCTATTATATACCAATAAAGTCTAGTCCTCCTTCATGGATCTGGGAGGAATATGATAGCAGATCTTTTTAAAAATGATTGGATACCATGAGTAAACAATTCAAAGATGTAAGGTTCTTGGAGGGTTTTTCTTTATTCCTGGAATTTTCCAGCCTATTTAGATACCATACTAGGCCAACTCTTAATGCCAAGAAATGAACCAAAAGTAAATTCATCTGTACTCAAAGTTCCTATATCTCCAGTCCTACTAGTACTCTACCAGTATTTGATTCTATATACCCATCTTTTAATAATGCTATGCCCTGTCAGTTTAACTTGAATAAAGAAAGTATATCTTGAGATATTAGAATTTTCTCTTTAAGTAACACTGTTTTGTCTTTCCCTGCTAGCCCCTCTTCTGTACTATAAAGGTAGAAGTATCAGAGGTCCTCCAATGTATCACACTTCTCTTATGCAAGTTGATATAATATTTCTACTACTAAAATATCAATTCCACCCTACCTCTAAGTTCTAACCCCTTTAGAGTTAATCAACTTAGGCCCTGTTTGACATGCTACAAATACTATAGTATTTCCAGTTTTCCTTAGCATTATTGGATGCAGCTAGATAAATAAACTATAGTGTGTTTAGTATATACATAAATACTATAGTATTTTTATACTTTATAGTATTTCTTTTTCCTGCAGAATTTCTTGTAAACCTATTTGTTTTAGTATACAATTGCTCTAATAATAGAATTAAATCTAGGCAGAGTTTTCTTAGATTTGCAATATGTATTGTAAATAAAGACAAAACAAAATTCCAACTATATATTTTGATAAAAAAGTTTCTTAACAATCAACTTAATTTTCTAGTATAGAGGCAGAAAAAAATGTTTTCTATTTAAGTAAATTTTCCAATTGTAATCCTATTAAACCCTCATCCCTCTTACAATAATTTGATCTCTTATATTCCCAAGCCAAAAAGTGCAGTCTACCCACACAGTTAAAACACAGAGGAAATTAGTCCCGTCAAACACCAGGATTTCTACAAATACTCAGTATTTTTATTCAAAAGGATCCTTTGTTTTATAGAATATTTAGTTTTTTTTCCTAGTCTCATGCTAAACAGAGCCTCCATAAAATCCATCCCTCACTCATCCTTCCTAATACTTTTACCCCTATACCAACAATCAATCAAGCCAATCAAGGACCCTATAGATTGGTACAACACAAATACCTCTAGATTTCAAGCTAACATGGACTCTTGCAAGCTCCTCTCTGTAATTGTCTATACTTTTTTGAGTATGCCTGATCTTGATAGCAATTTCTGCAAGAAGTCTCTTGCGAGTACTTTCAGTTATATCCTTATCCTGCTTGACCTTTTCCAAGACCTCACCATCTGCCTTGTTCTCTTTAAAAAGTCTGATAATAGAGGTTTCAAGATCATTCCGAGTGTCTAGCCATGCTCCAAGTACATCACTATTGTTTAACCACCATCCGGCTGGTGCTAGTGATTCAATACTCTGAGTTGCCTAGAGTGTAATCTTCAATAATCATACTTAGATAGTAAATAAACATATGAAGATATATAGTAACTTACAGGTAGTGGTTCAGGGAATGCCATTGGAATTTTAGTATAATAGTGTCTTTATGGTTACAGTTGTAGTTGTAATTGCAGTTGTGGAGATTGGTGGAGTAAAGAAAAGTATGAGAAGGAGGAGAAGGTCAATTTATAGAGTAGGAGGGAGATGTTGAGCTAGAAGTATATAGGTTTACTATGACTGCAGTTGATTAAGACCTTAAAATGTAGGGTTTAGAATGTAATAGTAAAACCTTAAGAGGTCTCAATGTGCTATCATAGTATGATAATATTGTGATATGATATAATAATATAATATTGAGGGGGTATCATAATATCATAAATAACTAGGTTCCAATATCTAATATAGGTTGTTTAATACCCATACACCAGTGTCTTGGTCAGTATTATTTTACAACAACCTACAAACTCAACTGTATCTCTGAATCAAGCAGCCAGTTAATGTTGTATGGCTACAAGAAATGAGAGAGTAAAGATAATCAGATTTTGTACTCAAGGCAAAAGCTATAAGGGCCAAATTGGAAGCAAAACTGGAATTTTAAAAGATACTACTCAAGATATTGTCAAGCACTAGTCATGCTAGCATATGTTCCTTGAGGCCTCAATGGAGGTGTAACCGATTTACACTCTTTGAAACCAAATACCTCTCAGCTCCTGGCAATCTGAAGACCCGGACGGAATCTACCCCTTTGTATTTCCGACGAGGTCCAAGGTATTTGTCAATTCCTCTCTCACTCTCATTCTCATATTTTCATTTTTCATGGTTTTATTTATCCATTTTTTAGTTCCACCCAATGATATCATACTTTCTAACTTGCACATCTATGGCTTGTTGAGGGGCTTGGGGGTTAGAACAAAAGGGGAAAAGAATTCTACTTGGATGGGTTATCAGATCAAACTTTTGGGATATGAAATATCATAAAACAGGTTGTACAGTATCATACATAATAGAGATAGACGCAAGTTTCTTTTTTTTTTCGGCCAGAGTTTAAGAATTCGTTGGCCGGTACCGGGATTTTTTCCCTGGCAGCCTGATAGTTGGGTACCGGTAGCTCAATGGACACGTGCCATAAATAATTGATCAGAAAATTTGAGCCCAAATTTGGTGTGGGTTATTAATTGTGCATAGATAATTTGCCAGAAAACAATCCCGATCCCCACGCTCAGGTTCATTACGCCTGGTGCCTGTACCAAAATACCTTTTTAGGAAATACTAGAGAACCGCACAGATGATCCCCAAAAACGGTTTTCTGTCTTTCCTTTTCCCCTCGGAGCGGCCCGATCACCTGGAAAATCTATCTCGAATTTGTCGGTTCCGCATTTTTTTTTTCCTTCTCCCATGCGGATCCCTGTGTAACCCGGCAGATATTTCCCATGTCGCGAGTGCGAACTTTAAATCTTCAGGACGGCAGGTGATCCCGCCTTAAAACCGGTGTTGACCTACGACCGCTTTAGCATATGGTGCTGGTTGTCGGGTCTGAAGCCTTATTGACACATACTGTATTCACAGTACCGTTGCATTGAGCGCTTTTGTCAAACGGGCGAACGAAATGATTACCTATACAGCTTTCCAACATGACTACCCTCCCCCCCCCCCACTTACCGCACCGGCAATTGACTGCGCGAGGGAAAGAGAGAAAAGTTTCTAAGAGTTATAGAGTTTATCAAAGGCAGACATTTCATGTGTTGTGCCCAAGTGTCCAAATACTTGCGTGTGGCCATGTGAGTGTCGAAGGTTGTTGAGTCAGCATGTCAAAACCAGAAATTACCGTACCCGTGTCTTGCTCCGAACAGACCGGGAAGAAAGTGGGATCGTTTAGTCGGCGCGTGAGAGGTTGTGACTAAACTAAACTCTCCATGAACGCCCCCCATACCATTAAGCTTTGCTGTCCCCACCTGTGTAACAAAACAGAACATCAGTAACTTGTCGTGTGATGAAAAGCACGGTAGGGGTACCTTGCTCATCTTTTATGTTTTTTGTGTTCGGTCCGTGGTAGTTTTGGTGGGGTCGAGCGATGTCAGGACATCGTTTGACTTACAAATGTTTCATGAAAAATCACTCGTAGCCCAAGCTCAGCCCCTGACAAATTTGCGTATAAGGGGAAAGAGATGTAGATAGGAAAATAGACCTCTTTGGCATCCTAATCTCTACTTGTTTCTCAATGCTCGTGACCAGGTAGGGGACTCCCTCAGCACGATCCTGGATGTCGCAAATCAGTTATACCTAGCCCCCCGCATTTTAAATATGGCAAAGAAAGATAAGAAAGGTGAGCTGGCCCGGCGTGTGGAGCATTTTGGCTCGTAGGAGACACTGGGCAGATGGATAAGCAAAAAAAACCCAAGTAAAGCCAGTATAAAAAAAGGGATGGTTCCGGAGAAAGGAAGATGGAGGTGGGAGAGGACAGCGTCCCAATATTTAAATTTATTAATCCCACGGCTCGAGCAGTATCCAATATTATACCTGACGCCCATCTAGAGGCGAAACATATAGAATATACACCGGCACCGGCCCAAGATAGATAGATATCTTTAGCCCAAGGGAGTTCGGTCGATTGACCACCCCGTACCGTAAAGCCATTACTTCGAATAGTCACAACCCAGGAAAAAAGCCAAATGGGGTTAAATTCTCGCCTGATAACCCCATAAACTTACTAATAAGGTGTTGAGTAGCACCGCCCTCCTCATCGAAGATATTATATCTAGCCTGGATACGGGAAAACATAGCTAATTCATTCGCACTTCTCCCTAACTTAACCCGCCCTGTCGTGGTGGGAATTGTGGGGCACGCGAGAGGACCCGAGGCCTCTAACCAAGACAATAATCACACCCCGACATTGTTTCTTTGTCTGGGGTCAGCAGCTAACACAGAGGGAAACAAGGGTATCTATAGTGGTCTTGTAGTGGAGATTATAGCCACTATCAAAATCCGGATCATAATGATCCTCGTGGACCCGGTCATCGAGAGCGGCAAGGGGAATTCTAGAGCTTATTTCCCTTTCTCTCATCCATTGTTTCCCCGTAATAGAGTTTCTGATTATTTCGATCATCTTATCCACTTGCGCCTTCCAAATATTTTGAGACCATCTTTCCCGCCGTTTGGCGCTGGAATCTGTGCACCCGCAAACGCCACAGAAAGCGTTGTGCAGGTGACCCCCGAGGCCGCACCCAGGACAACCGGCCCGACCAAACCCCCTTACCAACCAGAAACCATCGCGCAATATTGCAACTCTAGAAACTTTTGAGAAGTGAGGGAAAGTTAAATCCTTTTGTCTCTTAGATCAGGGAAGTGATTAGCAGAGCTGGTGGGGGAAAAATCTAAAAACCTAAAGCTTCGAGTAAAGCTCTGCCCCTTTGGGGGTACTAGCTTTACCAGAAGACACTTCACTTCGAAAACCAGCCATACTCCAATGATGACCATTTGTTCCAGACATATGGTGCGGACGTCTGTGCCCGGGGTACTTGCCGGGAGGATATTGCTCAACTGCAAGCCCAGGAAGATTGCCGACAACAGCTCTGATGAGAATCATGGCTCTATTAGATGATAAAGTAGGAGATTATCTATACATTAATGAAGAAAAGAAAAAACACCCCAGGTCTCTGTGCTGATCTTGGGGTTTTAAAAGAAATTCTAACTTTGGCCGGGATAGAGGGATCTCCCGGAGATGCTAATTACTATTGACTTCCTTGGCACAGATGATTAATGCAGATATGCAAAGGTATTAGTTGGCATCAGATCAAGGCCAATCCTTGGACAAACACACTATCCCTAAGCCAGGATAAATGTATTCCTGTTGGGGCTACTCAGTCCCTCAGCAGACTGCCATCGTAATGGACTGAGATATGCCTAAAACAGGAGAAACAATTTTTCAACCTTTCTTTCTTTCCCCCTAAGGGCTTGCAAAGCTGCAAAACCACACCGGAAATCCACCCTCCTAAATCACAGGATTCCACTCTGATATAAAGTATTGGATTTGGATGGTGGAGTAAGTCAGCTAAAACACCCCGTGAATGCTAAAACCCGGAAATCTCTATTGACATCCAGCCAGAGGAAAAGGGAATTTAGAAGAGTGTAAGATATTCCTGAAAGCGCAGTCAGTTGTATATTCTCTGGGTCGCGCTGAATTCGGAATCCAGATTCTGGGGAAAACTCTGCAGTGACAACTTAAGCACCACAAACAAAATAATTCACTTCTGCTTCTAACCAACCCTCTTCCCCCTCCAATACCTTTCTAGCGTTTATGCCCCCGCTGTGATATCAGGCTTATGGTGACTTGCGGGATAAGGAATCAAATATGCTAGATGACAAGAAACACAAACCGCGTGCCAAGAGAACCCCGGTGCTTACAGCTTGCACGCCCGTTAAGCTAATTAAGCAAAACGGGGGAGAAAGACAAATTTGGGTACGGCAGCCAACGCTCCTCGCCATAACTCAACTCGCTTGCCCCCGTAATCCCTGGCCAAGGAACACAAGGTCCCCAGTAACGACCAGCCAATATCCAACCATAATGAGAGCGTCGCGTGATATAAGAGAAGATATAAAATGACCCGTGGGGCAGGGCGAGGAAGGGAGAGCGAGAGTTGATAGCTAACAGTTCTCTAGAGAATTCACGACACGGAACGAGTGGGTACCTACGGAATTGCCGAGAAGCGATTACTGGTTGGTACTGGTGGCGACATCAAAGAGAATCCTTGCACAGCGCCACGAGTACAGTTAATCCACCATCTCACTCAGCAATAATCCCAATAGCCTGCGGGGCGTGGTAGGACGGGGAGTAATAACTTGGGGTACCACTTCCCACCTGCTCTGCAACCCGCACCCCCTCCCACCAAGAGTGGGTGGTACCCCATTCTGTAAAGGTTGCGCCAAGCAGCCCTCTCGCCCCCTCTGGGCTTGTGGAGCCCGGGGTGCTTGTGGTGTCACTTAAAGTACCACTGGGGTATTTCTCCCCCAAAAACCAACTGGCAGCTAGAGACGGGGCGTGCGAGCGGAGACGGGCCAGCATCGACAGGGGGCGGATACGGATGTGGTTTTCCAGGAATCGAAGGAGGGAACGGGTGTTTGGGGAATAGGTTTTCCCTCCTTGAAGGAGGAGGAAGCGTTAGTGGGTATGGCACGTTCCGACTTGCGTCCACGGGTGCTGCCAGACATGGTTAGTGAACTGGAGTCTTGCTACTTGCGACTAGAGGTGCTGGCTCCAGTGTGATGCAATGGCGAGACTGAAGCCGAGGGGTAGACGGATGAACGTTGGAAGAGACGAGAGCGTTTCACGAGAGCGATTTACTAAAGTGCAAGTATGATAGTATCATATGCTGCCTGCTGATTGTGGCGGAAGAGCGGGAAGGAAGGATGAGTTGTCCGTGGGGGTTCTTGGGATTTATTAATGTGGTTTCTGGACGTTCAATATTGCAGGGAGGCTGACGAAGGAAGTTTTTTGATTGGGGCGGCAGTAGAAGGGTGCTATTGCGTTGTTGGCCTTTTGATGATTATCGAAGTATGCCTTGAAGATGTATTAGGCGAGTGTTAAATTCACAATCACAGGTTATCGCTCGGGGCGACCTCAGCTCTTGGTTGGTTAGTTATACTTGAGGTGAAAATTGGTTTGTGGATAGGCAGGGCCAAGACGGAGCCACAGGAGAAATAGTGGGGTGGCAACCCATAGACTTGATCTCACACTAAGAAGTAGTCGTGCTCCTGTGATGCGGCCACGCCATTTCGGCCGTTCCTGTGGCCAGCCCAAAAAGCAGAATACAACCGACTTTACCAGGAGAGGTAACTTCAACGTCAAGACTGGGCTCGCGATTATTGCTATTTTCACGGTAACTGGCTCAAACACCCGATCCATCACCCGCTACCTCGCCAAAAACCTACTATACCCTCTGTAACTCGCTCGCCCAGAATCTCTCGTGTGGGGTTTTCCTTCCTCTCTTTTTGGACTGGGGTGCTTCGGTATGGACCCTGGGCGGGGTACGGTTTTTGAAGAAGATTCTACCACCCACGGTTACAAGATTAGCGGGGATATGATTGTTTCTTTTGGCCTCTTTTTGTGACGCAGTTTGCGGCAAGTTGTGGCGGCGCTACTTACGCTGGGCAATAAGTATGATATGATACCCAGAAACGGATCGGCAAAATATGCACAAAATATATGGCAAAAAATGTGGGGGTGTTTGAGCGGCTGTACAGTACAAATTCATGGCCCCCCTTTTCCCTAGTACTTTTTGGGGGGAGGCAAGTACGTGGTGTCGGGACGTCGTTTGAAGGAGCGGGCATCGCATGAAACATCTCGGATTATACGTATCATAGGGTGGCGTCGGGGGAGTAGACAGTCAAGATGATAAATAGGGAGGTGCCGAAGTTCTCTTTTGGCTCCCAATCTTCTCCATGCCCACTACCGACTAGGTAGCGGACTCCTGGATATTATGCATTCACACCAGACCCCGCATCCTACACACAAGGGCTCGAGCCGGCTTGGCTCGCGAAATACTTTGGTCAACAAGAAACACTCGCCAACCCATGGAACAAAAAAAGACCCAAGCAAGTAGAAAGAAGGAGAAAAAAGACAACCTCGACTCCGCATAAAAGGAGAGGGGGGGGAGACAGGATTGTGTACCGGGGTTGGAATGGAACCCAAAATTACACCCGCCGCCCATCCCGGGGCCAACCCGAGCGATCGTTCATAACACCATGAAAAAACAGGGGTCCGAGTCTAAAATACCATGATATACCATGAATCAAGGAAAGGGGTAAAGTTTCTAAACTATGACCTCTTCCACACAGACATCTACCCGCTATACGAAAATAATCATTCTTCAGGACTCTGAACACATAATGCTCGACGCCAAAAAAATAACAAAAATCAGAGGAAAATTACCGAAATAGACCTAAGCCAAGACTGATTTTAAATATTTTCTTCAGAAACAAAAACGAGTGTTTAGCACAGCTATTATGTTTAAAAACAGCGCGCTTGTCCAATATTAATGTCCCGGCAGAGGGGGCCATAGTTCAGAAACTTGACTCCCGTCATGGCAGAACTTCACCCGTCGTGATATATCATGGTATTCTAAACACAGGCCCCCATTTTTCCTGATGCTGTAATAAACGATCGCTCGGCCAACTCTCCAGAATACGCCACCATCAATCTCAGTTAGATATTTACTTGTAGCTCGGCAGGTGTTGGTCGTTTAACACCCCTTGCGCTAGTGCCACGCCCGTCAATAAATACTTAATTTTATAAACCTGTCGATAAGGCCTTGAGCCGCGCAGCCCCATTTACCGTATCTCATACACAGTACAGTGCGGTACTGTACCTACCATGGATACTGGAAAATACCACTGATACATCCGCATATCGCTTTAACTTGAGCCATCCCGTCATGATGGGAACTGTGGGACAAGCAAGAGGACTCGAGGCCTCTCACGAAGATACCCGCCACATCCGCGGGTTGCTTCTGTGTCTGAGGTCGTGGTTAGCGCGGAGGGAACCAGGGGTACCTATAGCGGTCTATTTGTGGAGATCCGGACGATCACCGATCCTCATCGACCTGAGCATCGATAACGATTAAGGGAATCCTGGAGCTTCTCCCCCTTTAACTTTCACCGTTTCTTTGGGATAGGATTCCGATCTATTTCGATTGTATGCTCCGCTTACTTTTTCCGAACATCCTACGGTATGGTCCCATCCCTTGCCCTTTTGTCTCATATGACACCTGAAACTCGTTCCCCCAAGCACAACAAAATGTGCTTCCCGGAGGCCCATGCTGCGGCGTCCGCGACAGTACCAGTACTGTACCCGTACAACAACAGGGATCAAAGCGCCTTACCAGCAGGAAACTTCCCCGCTAGACTACAACCTGTCAACTATTACAGCCATAAGTTCTGAGGAAGGAGGGAGCGCTGAATTTTCTTGTCCCTTCGTTATAGGGCAAGGCAGTTGGAACTGTATTGGATTGGTGAAAGGAGAAAAATATCCCGGCAAAGCTCAACTCAAGAAGGAGGCCCTAGGTTCAACAGCCAATAGTGCACGGAAAGAGTCGTATTCCAATGCTCAGCGGCCTGAGACATGACAAACAATTTTTCAAGTCTTCCCCATCCCTCAAGAGTTCTAGCGCCCCAATGATACCGATAGTTAGGGTGGCGTTCATATATATGATATTACCGGTAGTGTTATGTCCCCACTACGATAGTATGCTAAGGCTACCTTATGAAATAGGAAATCAACCACTGTACGAGTATCATACAGTGAGCCGGACGAACAGAGATGCATAAGTCATGTGCCAAACAAATGGAAGTGCTTGTGGAACAATTGGGCCGTGGCGCTGATTAAGCGAAAGGTAAATTAAGTACGCTGGCAGGCTCATCACCATAGCGATCGCAATTCCTGACCAATAAACACCATATCTTCGATAATGACCAGCAGCTATCTAACCAAAATGAGTGCGCTGTGCGGTATATCAGGGGAGACACAAAGTGCTCTATGGGGTAGGACGAAGAAAGAATAAAAGGGAAAGAAAGTTGATAGGCAGGACTCCTCAGCAGTATTCATGAGACGTAACTCATGGAATTTGCGAGAAGAGTTTACTGGTCGGTGCCTGTGGCGGCATCTAAGAGGATCCCAGCACCATACTAGAATTAATCCGCCATCTCAATCAGCAATAACCCCAATAGCCCGTGGGGGGTGGCGGGCGGAGGGTAACAACTTGGACATCGTTTCCCATCTGCTCTGCAGCCCACATCCCCTCCCAGCTCGCCACCTTCTCAGCAACAGACTTCTCCCCAGCTATCCCATGTTCTTGGCCCGCAACTCGAATTCAGCAGTCCTCGACTTCCTCTCTTCTTCCGCCTCGCTGTCCCCTGCCAATTCTATTATGTCAACTTCGTCAGCTTGGTTTACTTCTAATGCTACGGTTATAGGGTGGGGGGCTAAACCAAGTGTTGCCAGAAGTTTCTCGTGCTCCATCTTGTGAAGATTGAGCCGGGCAGCTTTCTCGTCGCCTGGGCCGCCGTAGAGGCCTGGGTGCTTGAGGTGCCTCCAGAGGTACCGGTGGGGCATTTCTCCCTTGAAAACAAACTGGCAGCTAGAGACGGGACAGGTGAGCGGAGACGGGCCAATATTGGCAGGGGCGGACGCCCGCGGGGCTCTCAAGGAGTCGGAGGAGGAAAGGGGTGTTTTTGGGATTGCCCTTTTACCCTTAGAGGAGGAGAAAGCGTCAGTGGACAAGGAACGTCCGGTCATGCCTTCGGGATGGTTGTCGGACATGATTGGCGAACTGGAGTCCGATTGCTTGCAGTTAAAGGTTCCGGCTCCGGTTGTGATGTCCTACGACTGAATAGAAGCCGATCAGCGAGCAGATGAACGTTGGGGAAGACGAGAAAATTTCAGGAGAACAATCCGCTAAAGATCAACCGGTACACTACCCGTTGGTTTATCTGGCAGGAGACTAGGAGGGGGAAGGATGGTGTTCACTTATATATAGAGTGAAAGAGGGTTGTTTGGACTTGGAGACGTGCTTTTTGTGTTTTCCATACTGGGGGGGGGGGGTGGCGAGGGAGAGGGATCCAGATTGGAGCGGGGGAAGGAGTGTATCCTTGATCTCACTTCCCAGTTGTGGGCGGGATGCACATTCTGACGACCAAATGACCCATCATCGGTTATCACTCATCACAGGGAATCGATAAAGAACCGCGCGGTACGGTACTTGGTCGTGGTTGAACTGGCGAGTGTAACTACAGAGAGAGCCAATCTTCCGATCCACCCACATTCGAACTTTCCACTCTGGCAGCCCTGGCCGTGTGACGTGGGAACGACCGCGCCAGTACGGCGCATGGAACCCCTGTAAGCCATCACCATAGCGGAACTATCTGAAGGTACGCTATTTCCGGGAGAGCATGTCCAAGCACTAAGGGTTGCCTACCCTATTGGGGAACCGTGGGGTACCGTGCCACACCGCCCCAGCTCCCGGTTGCAGGAAAACGACCGAGCGAGATTTATCGTTCTCAAGCTCCTGCAAATTCGGCTTACCAGTGCCGGTGTCTGAAGAAATACTCGCTCTGCTACCTGCACCTTCCCGGCAGCCAGCGACGAAGTGCACATGGTATCCTCTGCTAGAAGCTGGATGTTAGTTTGAGAATTTATAGGCCGGTGCCGGGATTTTCACACCGCTCCCTGACGGTTGGTCCGATATCTTAGCCCAATGGTGACAGAGTCCCCGCCCGAAGTGAAAATCAGAGGTTGGAGGTAGGAACTCTTGGCAAATATTTGACAGACAAGGAAACAACTTCGCGGCGGGAAATTTATGGTACGGTGTATCCCTGCTTTCATCTGTTGTTGCCAGGACTTCATATTTCTGACTCCTAACTTTCGTTCATGTGCTCGAGTAAGCATAGGTCGGGCAATCCAAAACCGGTACAGTCGGGTATCATTATTTTCCCGAAAACTAGCACAGATTGGGAAACTCGAGTGATAGTTCATGATCGCGGTGTGAGGGGAAAGTCTGGCGCGCTCGCTAACTTCCCCCTTACCCGTGCCAGGGTTTCCGTCACTTCGAAGGACGTTAAGCCACCTTCAAAGGGGGTGGCACTCCCAGGGAGTGCCCAACAGTTCAACACAAGTACCGGTGACCGTTCAATGCGGCATTTCCCGCCTAAAAGCAGGCCCGGGGACTTTCAGTATCACCGGATTGCTCTCGCAGCTACTCGTATTTGTAATTTTGCACTTGCCTGAGCAATTGAAATATATGTTGCTATTACAGGGCTCTCAAGGGGGGGGGGCGGGTGCAGAGATATGAGATGAGTAGGGGTGGTAGTGGAACGCTGGAGATTTAATGTAACATACTGTGCAGAAACGAGATTGCCCTAGCCAAAAATACAAGCCAAGCCCTACGGCGGGTCAAACATACTCGAAATGCGAATAAGCATTGTGGTGCAACGAAAGCACTCAGCACAACACCCCAAAACAACAAAGGCCAGGTAACTATGCCCCCCACCTAAGCGAGCCTTTGCCCTCCCGACATGCAGAGACTGGTCATAACGTATTCGGGGGTGCTATGGGCCGGCACCTAGCTATGGGTCACCAATTTTTGTCATTGATTATGCATAAAAGAGTGAAGAAAACAACCATTGTCTCTTTGATAGTTATCTTCTCTCTAGAGCAAGCATGTATTACAAGCATTCAACAAATATAATAAAATTTATAACATATCAATCTTTGACTTTGCTATTGCAACTATTGACCAGTATAGCCAATATACATATTTTCAACAACAATAGCCAAACTACTACTGTAATTCCATTACTGTTGATACGGACACAATAGCATACATCATGGTGTACTCCCTAGATCCCAGTCACCTGACAGATGCCCAAGTGGAGTCTGTCATAGATTTCGCCCACTCCTGTCCTGCCATCAAACAGCATGTTGTACTTGTTAAAGCCGAGCACCGTGCAGATAATATGGGGGAGCCCTTGCATCATCTGAGGATCTTGGTCAAGAACTTGGCCAAGAAACTCCAGGCGACCAAAGAGCATCACAATGTGGAACAGGCCAGTGGTAGTGAGGGTGTTAGACCTCTATATGAGTCTTCTCCATTATTGATCTTCTGTTACTCTTCTATACAGAGATTATATTTGTGGCCAAACCAGCTTGAATCTCCCCTTATCGCCTATGGGCAGTGAGAATCCATATTGCTGGCTCAAAAGGAGCCCTAGGGCATCTGTTCCTTGGCCATCACTAGTGTGCCATTGAGTATTACTGCAGAATCGCCTGAGGAGTCCTTGATGCACTGACTATTATAAATCTGATCTGAGTGGTTTGCAGGTAATGTATAGAGGAGGAATTCAGATACCTACGGTATCCGATCACAGTGACTGGTAAGAGCTCTGACAGACTTTCTCTGGTACTTGAAGACCCCCTTCCCCTCCGACAACTCATCGGTCTCACTAGAGATAATAATATTTGGATGTGGCCTCTTGCCAATAATAGCCAACATCCCCGCAACCTGATAGTCCAGAGTCCTACCCAGATTAATAAGAGGAGGAGGTCCAGACCCCTGAGCCTGCCATTATGAGATACCCATTTCCTGACCATATGGTCTGTGATGACAGGGGCTAGGTTGAAGATACCGCGAGAGCCATACAAGAGGAGTAAAACTCAGAGGAGGGGGAATGGTTTGTGGAAGAGAAAGTAGGGAGGTCTCTGGCACCCAGTATTGCATGGAGGTTCACTGTTGATATAAGCTTTCAAATACAATAGGCTGTGAGATGATAATCTTAACATGATAGCTGATCTCTAACATGGGTTGAGGAAGCTGGTACCACTGGCCCCTCAACCCAATACATGCACAGGACTTCCCTCCTTTGGGCTATGCACCAGCTGCCTAGCTCAGACCATTTTGATCACCCCACCTCTATGAAGCCTAACTGTCTTTTGTCTGTATGCTCTGTATCTCTGCTGAAGACATCAGAGGAGGCATCCCAGTGTCCATAGTATGATGGTGCCCAGGATAGCTGGACTGCCACCCCAACTCAGATTCTTGATGGCTGCCTGGCCTCCTCTCCTATTACTCCAACCATAGCACTCCCTTCCCCAAACCTAGTATCAATCTCAGCACCTCTGACAACTGTGGCCCCCCTGGCATCTCTGATATCGCTACCCCTCCTGAACATCTCTGGTATCGCTAGCACTGCTAGCATCTCCAGCCCCGCTGACATCTCCAGAACACATAGTACTCTCAGCACTCTTCTCATCCCCAGTGCCTCCTGCTTCCCCCAGCCCCAACACCCCCAACAACCAACCAATACCCCCAGAATTGCAATGCTCAGCTAGAGGTCAGACTGGTTGAAAGTGATTTCTTTTACCTCTGGTGATATTTTTTCTTTCATTTGTTTTCTTTTCTTGGGTTTTCTTTAGCAGTCTTGTGCAGTTTGGGTGTGTGGGATTTGCTTGTTTGTTGGAAAATAACTACTATATAGTATGATTATGCTCCTTTGTTAAAGCTAATAGTATCTTGTGTTGCTGGTGACCCAATCTCCTGTTCCTGGGACTCGAATATCTTTGAGTAATGATACCCTTATGTCTGCTTAGCTTGATGTCTGGAATTAATTTCCTAGATTTGTTACCTCTCCCAGTCATGTCCCTTAATTGGCCTGGCATCTGTCAACTGAATAAGTAGATTGGCAAGATTGCATTTTTGTTTCCGGTATTCAGCGGTGCCTATAAGATCTTCTGAGCTTAGATATAGAGTTCTAATCCATGTTAAGTGCAGCCGGTGTCTCACTAGAATTGGTCTCGCTAACTAATACTCATTGTCCCTAGAACTTTGACATAGTGTTTTATACTAGGGGCGACTTTATTTTGTCAACTGTATTTAGAGTGGAGTTATCAGGACCATGATTCCTAGAAATGACTGGACTATATCCACAATACTAAATACAAGGAAAACTATTTTTCATAGACAAAATATTTCTTTCAATACAGAGCGATAGTGTATGACCCTACCAATCCCCCACCTACATCTTATCCTATAAGGTGTAATGTATCCCCTTCAAGGCAAGAACATTATTATATAAAAACTTCCCCTCTTTCTGACACATAAGATATATGCTGTTGTATTAAGTTCTAATTGCTACCTTGCCTAACATTTATCAACATTCCGTTAGCACCTTATGCATTGTGGATTAAATGCTAATTCAGATACTCAGCCAATACCTGGTATCAGCATCGTGGACAGGTACCGAAGTGATGCCATAAGTGATGTTATAGGATCTATAAGTTTGTGGCTGGAAAACCGATCCAAGAGCTCAACCAGTACACACTTAAACCAACCATCATCACCCCATCTGCATTCTTTACCGCCGGACTCAACACTGGCATTGAGAAGACCCATGAAACGTTGCTGGAGAAGCACAATACAGACCATGGCATATTGTGAACCCGGCATTGATCAAGATGCACAAGTTGGCTAGGAAACCACTATCCTAAGTGACAGTAGCAGTGATGAGTCTCAAAACTTACATGGTTCTGATCGGAACAAATGCAACAGTAAGCCTGATGCAGAGGATAATGCTGCCTCTACTAGTATCATGCCAGGACTACGTTATTGGAAATGAAAGCAAGATAGATAAAGAAATAGTCCCATGACAACAGTGTTGATTTCGACTCATTCTAGACCATGGGAAAGGGTTCTGGTCAAGGGGGTTCTGAGGACCGATTGATGAATCATCCAGAGAAGACCCCACACTCTACTAACATTCACGTTATCCAGTGTAGTGTGACACTCGTTCTGAATTGACAGTACCATGACATCTAGTGTCAGGAGCTTGAGTCCAGCTATTGAATTGAACACACCACAGTATCAGTACATCTGGCCTGATATTATCTTATAGTGGAATATAGTATTAGCAGCAGAGGAAGTCATGGTAGGGCAAACAAATAGTCTGAGTCTCTGATATACCTATTTTGTTAACCCACTCCCAGGTATTGCTTCCTGGATATCTGAGGTATACCGAGTTTTGCTGCAGACGCATGAGCAGATACCTGATGCGGGACACATTGACCAAGTGGAAAAAAGCATAAAAACAGTAAGTAGATATACTGAAAAAGAGATATAGTATGACCGTAGATGTGGTACTAACAGGGAAAGATACCCAATAAGCACTGGAAGGTAAGATACTAGTTTCTTCACAATATGAAATGTAATGTTATAAAATTATACAATCTCCCTGCAGGCGATCATACAGCTGTTGCATGTGGGGTGAACTACCTCCCAGAAGAGGATAGATTTCTATACTACCTGTACAGGTGTGAGGTTGGCACTGGGTTGATAACATAAGCCTTCGGATGATAACTAAGAATGATGAAACTCTGTGCAGGAAATAACATTCTGATTACTGGCACTCTGTATTGCCCTGACCATATAGGGAAGTACTTCAAGGGCAATAAGTTGTGGGAAATTGCCGAACCCGATTTTCTTCAACATATCAATAGCATGATAATTTGCATAACATGTGCATTACTCTGCTATACCGGTAGGGTACGGCCAACCAGAGTATACAATATTCTAGGTGACTGCAAGTCTGAGGCAGTGGGAGGTAAGTCTTGAATAACTAAACCTGTTTATTTGCAATAAAGGAGGTTTACTTGATGGCAGACCTTCTGCTCGACAGGGAGCAACAGAGGCAGATTGCCTGGAGAAGGTATAGCAGATCATTGTGGAAAAGAGCTAGAGAACTATTAAGGAAAAAGTAGAGAATGTGTACAGCCTGCGACAAGATTGCTGCTAAGAATTTATACACAATTGGGCAGCAGTGGCTGAAGAGCTATAGGATCAGACAACCAGCTAGACTCTACAATGGCCTACCCTTCCTAGTTTCACTCCCTGAAGTCTATGCATCAGGGCTCTGGTTGAGCACCAGGACAGCCAAAACCATTCTCCAGAAGCGGACCTGTCTTTGGACTTGCCATGGACATCGGCTACATGGGTACTTAACATTCTGGATTCCGATTCTCTGAGTGCAAATAGGCTACATGTGGTTACTTAAGGATGGATGGAAGATACTGTTACAAGGTCTACACTATTACAGCCCATGTTGCTTAGCTCCAAGCCTGTGGGAGAAGGGGGTGAGTACAACTGTGAGTGTTAGTGAGACTAACCAGGTGAATATTGGACATATAGAGTAGCAAAAGTTCATTGAATCTGTTTGTTTGTAATGTGATGTATTGGGATAGGGGGTATGCAGGAAGTTCCTAGTCTCAATTTGAGGGCACAAGGAAAAAAGTGGTAAGGATGAGGGTACTACAGCAGTCTCTGGATAATCAGAAAAGAATATCATGATTAGGATGAAGTTTGGTGCAATTCCTTGAGGATTTCACGAGGGTGAGATGGCATCTTGAGGCTGTCCTAATCCTATATAGTAGTATCAAGAGAAAAACAAGAACCTCCGGATAGTGTCAGAACAGATCACGAATGGGGTAAAAACTTGAGGTATAAGTAGCACAGTGAGGAAAATGTTGTGGCATAGTCAGCCAAAGACAGCATAACAAGATGGGAAGTATGAAGACCAACATAGCCAAGACGTCAGAGGTGCAGATCTGATATCAGAACAGGAGGTGCCTGAGTAGAATAATTGGACATTGCCTAAATGTAGTAGCAGAACATTTGGCATCGTTATAGTGTCAGGCAGGTGTGCCAAAAGCAATCAAGATTTAAAACAGTACACCAGATCCATTCCAGGCATCCGAGTGGTGCATCAGATATTGTTAGAGCATTGAGAATGTAAGGGATCTGTACCAGAAATGGGTTTGGACGAGTAATACTAAACGATGCAAATCAGGACATGACGTTAGATTGATGTCACATTTCCGATTCACGATTAACATTCTGAATGATCTGTGTACTAGACACAGAGAATACTTGTGGCGTAAGCAGAAAGTTTTGCTGTTGCACTTCCTTCACTCTCCTCCCTCACTTTAGCTCCCTCCACTTAGACTCTATTTGCAACCTTAACTGCTCTTGTTTTAGCCTCAACTACCACCATGCTTACTCTTTTCTAGTATTTATTACAGGGCGGGGCGGGTTTTCCGTTTTCTGCCCTGTCCTTGACACAGCCCGGGGTCAATTTTATGTCTCCCGCCCTGCCCTGACTTACACAGGTCCCTGCAGGGGCTGCGGGGCTGGGCAGGAACTTTTTTTCCCCTACTAATTACCCAGGGAGAGCACCATTCTGACATTCCCCTTGTCCCAACCGGGCGGGGCCCTGCTTTCCTTAATGACTGATCACTAGTGACCAGACCAAAGTCTGTTTATCGCCATATCTGACGTATCATGACCACTATGTTATATAATTGAGCATATGCCCCTCGGTATTTGATCCTTAGAGGGTATGACTTTCAGCCTATGATTTTGGGCATATTGTTTTGGGCTTAGAGCTCTGGTTGCATACCTTTGAGCTTATAGTATTGTGCATATTATTTTGGGTGTATTGTTTTAGGCGTATGGTTTTGGGTATATGGTTTTGGGCATATGAGTGAATGAATACCACATTAACTTGAATAGATCTAGTTTTATCTATAATACTCTTCACATATACATAGGACAAAATGAGAAACAACTGTCTACATGTTCAAGTTTCCATGTGATTTCTGCCACCATTCTGGCATTCAGCTGAATTTCCACAATAGTTTCCTGGTCCTCTCCACACATGCATCATGTACCACCTGATGTGTAAAGTGGACTACACTATAGCGATGGCCCACAAAAGATTCTATATAATGCTCCACTGCATACGAGCGTATGAAAATAATGGAACCTAGATGGTACATGTTAGTCATACATGCAGTTGAAGAGATGACAGAACAGTCTATTATACCGGGAAGACAATCAATCTTAACTCCAAGCTCTGGGAAGCAGGCATCGCCTCCTTTCAAACCTCCCAATACAACAATGGCACACCATCCATGGCATACATCTTCCACATCCTGCTGGTTATTGGTATTCATATTGATGACCAGTGAATGTGAAGTCCATATCCCAAATGCTTCATCAATATTGTCGGCTCTTTCATTGTAAATGGTTCCCATAGACAACCTTGTATTTGGAATACTCCTCAGGAAGAAAAGCATAAAATAAAGCCTCCACGGTTTGGGTCAGTGGTAGAAGCTTTTGGGCAAATACCCTCAGTGCTTCACTGGCCGGTTTTGACTTATATGATGGTGATGGTCCTGGCCCAAGTTTGATATCCTTTATTCGCTTTTCCATTCTTGGTGCAAATAAGCGGTGCCCAATAATACAGCCCTTTGTTCTTAAAGTGCTATCAGGATTAAGCTTGTTGCTGGTGTTTCCTTCTGGAGGGCTGGAGGTTGTGGCATCCTTCATATAGTTGTTGGTGGCATCAGAATCTTGAACATCTGGTATCAAGCCCAGTCTATAGCGCTCTCGTGTACCCATTGCACCGTGCCAGGTATGATCTGCTGCTAAATTATGGGAAGTAACACATTTCTGCACTGCTGGTTGAATTGTAAGTAATAGCCTGCTGGCCTTTTTGTTTCCGGCTTTTATTGCACATGGGATGTCATGACTAATCATGGTTTAACCACTGTATAAGCCTATTTACAGCCATGGGTATAATTACTTACCTGCCACTTATAATCATAACATTGCCCATAACGCATTGCAATTTTGGCTCATTTTCCTCCTCAAAGTTTTCTGCTAAGTTGGAGTCTGGCTGACATTTAGGCCTTGAAAGAATTGCATCCAGGACATTGAAATCAGCATATCAATAATATGTTACATCATGCCTGGGCTTAATCAACAACTGGCGAATATTCCATTTCATGCTGTATAACATCTTGCCGGTGAGCTACAGGATAGATAGCTGGAGATCTAATACAATTGATAAAGGGATCAGTATATACTTTCAATGCATAGAACTTTATTAAGTGCTTGTAGATAATATCTTACATTTGGCCGTGCCAGAATTTGGAATGTGTTCGCCCTTATTGACATTAAGAGTCACCTGAACCTGCTTATTATTTCTTCAGCATTCCGACTTCCATTTCTGCCTCACAACCTCCTTTTCCTTTCCATTTTTATAACCTGTCCATAGTGTTTTTCTTGAATCACCTAAACTCACTCAAAGCAAGCTTCCTTCCCGCTCAAAGCAGGATAGAATAAAGGGTATTTGAAATAGAACAATGGCTATGGCATATCTAGGGGCTAGTGTAGAGGGCCTCCATGTCACGTTCTCATGCTCTTTTGCTCTCCACCGTGATGTAGGCAAGTGCTCATAGTTGCGTTTATAGGCAATCGGAGAGTAGGGGAACAGAGGAACAGTAGAATAGGGGAATAGGGGAAATAGGGGAATAGAAACCATTGTGCAAGGGTAGTTACATGAACAGGTCACATGTTGAAACTGTAGCAACTAACCCGGGTAGGTTTGTAATACTTACATCATTTCTGGAGTCTGGTTTTTCTACCGCGATTATATTCTAATAGCATTTACAATTTTTCGCCGTATGATTTTCTAGGCATATGATTTTGTGCATATGGACTATACATATAATTTAGGGCGTATAACTACAAGTATGACCCCTATGGCACATCTAAACGTAATTTTGGGCATATGATTATTAGCACATAATTTCGTACTTATTACTCTGCACATGATTCTAAGCATATGATTCTATACCCATAGTACTCCCGACTGTACAAATCATGACCATGATTTTATATCATTCACTTGATGTTTGCTGCTCTATTAATACACACATGTCCCTAATTGTGCATATTGTTATTGGTGGGTATAGCTCAGGGGTAATAAAACTATATATGAAGCGTAATCAATTACCGTTAATCGAATTCTGTGAGTGCAGGAACATTTCCTAGCAGATTTTAACCTTGTCTAATCTGGACCTCTTTTTTGCTTTACCACCTGTTCCAGCGCACTTCCTTGTTGTAACTCCAATCCTAGTACTGCCCCCCTGTTCTCTTCGCCGGGCCACCTGTAGCACCATAGGAGCTGACTTGGAAGCTTCTGGATGAACAACCTCCTCAGAGCAAACTTCCTGCTGGCCCATTAGATCTATACTGGCAACATTTGTGCTGTCCACTTCGTCATTTTCAAGATCACTAACTCTTCCCGCAGTCTCAGGCTCTTCCTCCTGGGATTCTTTCTCAGTATTGGACCGAACATACATGTTCACTGCGCTGTCCCACATTCCATAGTTATCTCCTGACTCTTCCGCACCTGCCAATTGCTCGCCGCCCTCTTGATCTTGATCTGGTGCAAGGCGTGCATATTGAGATTGAACCAAGCGACGATCAGGCAAGATGGGCCTTGGCTCTTTTCCAAATGCCCATCTTCCATCCTAATCAATAAAAGACCATGCTGTGTCTTTTCTTTGTGACTCATCATCATCAGAGATACAGTTATAACCTTCCTCATCACTCTGGTCCTGCCTATCTACCCAACTACGGTAATCCTCAATTGCTGCCATTTCTTTCAACCTTGCTGCCTCCTATTCGCTATCATAATTTGGTAGCTCTTGTCATAATTCTTCATACTCATATGATTTCACAAGTATTGAGGGCCTGATTGTACTACTTTTCAAGCGGGATTGGCGATATGGAACCATACCTCTTGCCATGCTAAATATCCGTTCAATACCAACACTGCCTCCTTGGACTGCAAGAATATCCTTAGCCATCCAGGCTAAATTGGGGAACCTTCCAGCATCAACCTTCCACCACTCCAGTATATTTGCCTTGTAAAAGATCCCGGTTGGATTTGTATCAGGCATGGAATCTGAGGCTCCTGTGGCTGGCTCCTAAGGTTCGACCTCAGATTCCAATTTGATATACATGAGTGCCTAGATGACTACAATAGTTCTCGATTGCGATCCAGGAAGATGCTTTGATCGACTATTTAGACCGCTCCGCGGAATTCGCGTATCAGTTCACCGGGCATTCAATGGTACATAGTGAAGATCACAATATGCAATAAACTTCTTTATATATGACTTCTTATAATCTGTCTCACCAGCAGAATCATCTAAATCACATTCACGAAATAGGTTTAGTTTGGAATACAGGTTGAGACAAGCTCCAATACCGAACAGAAGACCTCTTGGGTTTTCAGTTTTACCGTAATAAACTGCTGCCTTTGGTTTTGCTCTCAGCAAACCTGCATGAATGTCAACCTTCCACTGCATCCGCTTGCGTTCCAAATTTACGATTTGTGATCCTAAATGATCAAAGATGTCTTGATACACTTGGGATATGTGACAAATCGTAACTCCGAGTGTTTTTGACATCCACAGGGTCCAAAACTGGATGGGCTGAAGTACTTCCAAGATGTACTCAACCTGCTTCCATTCTTCAGGGGTGGACCACTGTGGCGTGAAATCCAGATAAGTTTGTAACCAATGCTTTGTAAATTCATGCAACCGCACAGATCTCTCCAACACATTGAGAGTCGGGTTCTATCGTATTTTGACATCGTAAATGAGCATAGTTGGGATCTCCACCCTGTCGTTCTGTATCTCAATGAAGTGCCGCCGGCATTGAGGTGAAGTTCCGATAGCAATACTTATTTTCGGATTCTAATATACATACAACCTGATTGGCATTCTCAATTCAGTGACTTGGGTATAGTATTTAGGAACATTTCAGATGAATTAGATATTGTCTTTCTCTCAAGGTCCAGGATTCATTATATGATTCATATCCTTTCTTTTGCACCTGAGGGTTTTTAATTTGGGCATATGAATCTGTACGCATGTATGCTTATGGGCTGCTATGTGTAACTCACAGTTTGTGAAACCGTTACAAGTGTATAGGGTCTTGGATATTACCTTTTCCATTGTCTTGTGAAAGCTATTATCCAACCTCACAACCTTATCGATATAATCTGCCTTAAAGCCAGAGGGCATATGACCATGCTTTGATTTCACCTTAATAGAACTCATAAATGCAGCAAGAATAAGCTGAACAACATGAGCCATACATGGAATATGGTTTTCTATCGCGGACCATTCAATTGATAGTGAACTTAGGGTGTTGTTTAAGGCTTACATAAGGGTTTTGTTATTACTAGCACTATGGGTGGTGAAACCAAGAATTCTATCCTGAATCCTGTATTCAGCGAGGACCTTATTAATAATTCCTGCCATATTGGCACCGGTGTGAGAACCTTTTATTTCCTCAAACCCACTTAGCACTTCCTTCATCTGCCAGTTATCTGAGACCCAATAGGCCAAAAGTACCAGAAATGTGAGTTAATTTGGGAAAGTCCATGCATCCACAGCCAGTGTGACACTTCCATCAACTAGGAAACCGGTTTGAATCTCGTCTACCGCAGAGTTATCGAGCCGTTTTAAGTGTCTTGTCAGCACAGTCGGGCTTGGGATTTCGATGCCTGGATGAACATATTTGAAGGCTCGGCGGAAGACAAGGTTGTTTGAGCGATTAAATAGAAGGTTTGTTGCAAGGAAGGCCTCTAGGAAGTATTCTTCGAAAAGGTGCTGTTTGAACTCCATTGGTGTTACTAGATCAATTGTCCTGTGCCGATTTCCAGTTTTTGTTCCTTTTTGCAATAGTGTAAGGACATATGTGTTAGGTGAACTTCGGGTGTCGAATCTGGTAAACTTTGTAGACCTCTGGCATGCTGCAGATTTGTTCTCATCGTGCATTGAGCTCGTGCCTGTACTGCTTGAGTGAGCGTGAACCTTTCTGCAAATAATACACATCACCTGTGGTGTACCAATGGCATGGCCTGAGCAGTCGGCACATTGGTGAAAGTATTTCTACACTTTTGTGCCTCGAAGGTTGGACTTCCATCTGACCTTCTTCTTGCCAGCATATTTTGAAGTATAAGCGGCAAATCCTGCTGTCTCTTTCCACCGCTCCATCCCGCTCTCCTGATATTCTTCTGTATAGTGATAAAAGTTTCCAAACACCTCAAATGAATTAGTATCACTAGTTACTGAAGCCGGAGCTGCTAAGTGGGGCATGTTCGGAGTATGATCTTGGTTTCCAGGTGGCAGTGAAATAGAATCTGGGTGCAAAGGTCTTGTGGAACTAGAAAAAGGTGCTCGAGAGGTACTAGCTGGAGGTCTTGGGGTTGGTGTTACAGGGCCATCGCTCGTGTATGGACTGGATTCAACAGATAGTAGAGATGGAGATGGAGATTGGTCCCTGGTTGGGCTTTCATGTACACGTAGTAAGGAAGTATGGCTTCTTACACTGCCGCTGTAGTGGGCCCATTGACTACCATTGTGGGAGGGTAGGCTGCCAGCTGTAGAGGATTCTGGTTGTAAAGGTATCTTTGGTATTAGAGTTGTAGTGTCGCTCGATAATAGGTGGCTTTTGATGGCTGGTCCAATAGAAGTCTTTCGGTTGTAATGTCTTCTGCAAAAAATTTGTTGAGATTCAGGCAATGAGCTGTTATAAGATACTGTTTGAGCTACTATCCAAGAACCTCATCTTGCTGTATTCTGTTATTCTATTTCTTTCCCTGCATATGCATCTTTCTGTATTAATTGTTTATGGGATTTCGTACATATGACTTGGGTATATGACTTTTGTGCATATGGTTGGTGTGAGTATAATTTATGCGTATGAGTTGTGCGTATGATCTCGCCTGGATTCATTTGTAAATATTACAGTAGGGAGCTCGGCAGGAACTACATGAATTGAGTTGGACATTGGTGGATAAAGTATGAATAAGCTTTAATCTTATCCTAGTCTCAATCTGAAGCAATGGTCAAAACGCACTGTTAAGGAGGATATAATTCAATATAACCATATCAGAGCATTTATCTTAATTCACTAATCCCATGTGGGCACTCCCATACAATGCCTTCACCCTTACAGGACAACCTAATTTTACAATCAGATCTGCCCGCCTGAAGTCTCTGGGGCTCTCGTAATGATTCAAAGCAACTCCAATAGCAACGAGTTGGTGCTGAAATATAGTATTTTGTCAGTCTTGTTTTCCGAGTGATCAAGTATGATTCATAGTTGTAGCTTTTGTATATAAATACCGGGTTATCCAATGACATTGCCCAGTACTTAGCTGCCATTCTCCATGAACTTACAAGACTGCTATACTGAACCTGTTTTAATTCACTCTTTTCTCTGTATCTGCAAAGACAATGACTACTGCACTAATGGAGCCAGTTCCAACTCAGGAGTTTCAGGCCTTGATGTTAGGTCCGAACTAACCAATGGACCTTTACCGCATGTCATTTGACACGAAGACTGTCGACTTCCATTTCTGTACACTATTACTGCATTCAATCCGCGACTCATATCTATATTACTAGCGCTGAAAAGCTAATAATGAGATATAGAGAAACCTGGGGCTAATAGCTGGTTACCAAGGATGGCACGACGATACCAGCTAATGCTGTGTAGATTCAAGTGGGCAAACGGAGGCAAGGCAGTCAAATTGGTTAGAGGCGGGCAGGTAGCGGGAATGTTGGAACTTAGAACACTAGAATCCCGGGTCATCAGACAAGTACTTGATTTGTGTTATGAGATTGAGGACTGAGTCGCAAGCTTGGAAATCTTTCGGTAGTGTCATTCCAACCGCCGTGTAGTAAACCGAACAATGACTTGGCGCTTGATTCCGGAATCAGGTTCAGAATAATATCCTTGTTCTCGCTTTTGTAAACTTACACAAATGATATTCTTTGTACCCTCTCGAACTTGATATAGATTAGTCCAATCCAGAAGTGGCTGGCCATAACAGGAGCTGCCAGCATGCTGGATTGCTGATTATTCCATCGTTATCCCATGCAAGAGTTCATTTGCTGCTCTTAAGTATCATCTCACTGGTGACTACCAACCATTCTACAGTATTTCTTTATTCCGAACTTCTTTCCCTACCAAAACAGCAGCACGATTCTGCATCCCTTGGTATCCAATATCGCCCATTCAAATCATGGATGGCATTGAGTACCACATCATTACCGAAACTGACCCATTAGGGTACACGAAACCCGATACCATTCCACTTGCCCGCCTTTGTACAATGGTTGGTGTTGGGACGGACCATAACTTTATTGAGATGAAGGATCTCACCCACAGCTCCCTGGAGAACTACGGCGACCTTGGACCAACCCTGTTTTCACATTCTTATCTCTAGTCAGTTGCCTGGGGTCATAAAGTGAGATGATTCTTTTGTAAGTCAACTATCTAATGATGCTCACATCTTGCACCTGGTTTATGATACTATGTGGCAGGTGTGGTGGATTTTCTAAAACCTGGAATGCATACGCCAGTAGTGGGTAAGATATATTGGTTGGGAACCAAAACCCAGGAGGACAAGTCAGAGAAGGTGGAGCTACAGAGAAAGAAGATGGTATCGGGATTCTTGGTGGTGATGATGTGGAGTACGACGGGATTCTTGTTGCTCTAAAGGCAGGAATCTACATTTGTGCCAGAGTCCATTTAAAGAAAATGATGCAAAGTGGAAGTACGAGTAGTAGGGTCATTATGGGTGTTGTTCATTGTACAATTGTAGATTCTGATTTTGATTGAGAGATAGAATTCTATCCGGCGAACTACTTAGACTAGCTTGTCTACAGAAATACACAGTCTCATCTTGCTTGTTTGGATTCTGTAATTACACTAGTAATAAGAAAATGTTAGATTTGAATAGCACCTTGGTCCTTATGAATTTAGTATGAATTGGGTCGTATAGTTTCAGGCATGTGGTTTTGGGCATATACCTTTGTTTGTATGTCGCTATACTTATATCTTTCGGCATATGTCTTTGGGCATATGGCTTAGAGTGTATAAATATGGGCATATGGTTTTGGGCGTATGGATTTTGGCCTATGGAGTTGGCTACGGCGTATATAATGATGGATTACTCTCTCTGTATGAACTATACTAGCTATGGATACAACGCATTATGCGGCAAAACCAGCTTCACACAATGTGCCTATTATTATCTACAAAAGGTAATTTTAAACGGGCTGAGGATGTAAGGGGCTAAAGTACAGGGCATAGAGGAGGCCCTCTTAAGTGAGGCAGGGGGAATGGGTGAAGAGGAAGGCAGGGGGAATGGGCAATAGGGCAGGCAGGGGATGAACAAAGAGGAAAAAGGAGGACCAAGTTGCAAATAAAAAAGATTATTCCTGGGGCTCCTTTTTCAGGCACTTTGTGAATCACATGTTGGCCATGTTGAGGAATGCAAGTCAGTCCATCTCGCGGTCCATCTCATCCAGCTCTTGAAGGTTGATTTGTTACTCCATAGCGTCTTCCCTCGCGGTAGCCTTAAGGTCAACAATGAGATGAGCGTTGCTTGCCAGGAACCGCTTCCTCTTGGTAACAATATGCGCAATGCCGTCTTGCTGGTCTTCAGGGCTTGAAAAGAAGTCCTTGGGGGTCATAGCCTACCCAAGCAGGCGCTCACCAATCTCCTGCATGCTGGCGTGGAACCGATTTTCGTCTGAATCCCGCTTTTCCATCATGTTGATGTCCGGATCCGAGGACTTAATAAATGTCTGAGACACCACTTTCTCCTCCTCCTCCCCCTCCCCCTCCCCCTTCTCGGACTTAATCAATATCTGGGACAGCGCTTCCTCCTCCTTCTTCACCTCCCCCTCCTCCTCCTCCTTCTTTGCCTCCATATCCGCCTCCTCTTCCCAGTAGACCCCATCAGAGTCCTCCCAGCCATTGCCGTTCTCGCCAGCAGACCCGTAGAGATGGACAAAGTGAACATCTTCATCCTCTTCATCCTCTTGCCACCCTTCATAGACCTCCGCATTCGGCAATAGCCCCTTGATGGGCTTTAACCAATCAACCAAAGGTCTAACCTTTTCATCCAGCTCCTCCTCCCAGACCATCATGTCCAAATCCCGCTCCATATCGTGCTCTATCAGCCAGAAGTCAGAAGTACGGTCTGTGGCAGTGGTGGGTATCAAGGGATTGGGAAGAGCGGAAACAAGCTTGAATGTTACTATAGATGTCACTAATAGGACTTGGCAATTATTGGGATCGGGTTGTTAGGTGGTAGCCGACTCTAAGGACAAACGAGTCTGGACAAAGGCCAGATGCATGACGAAGTGATTTCTAGGAAGGCTCACTTCGAATGTCAAGGGGCAATGTAGGTTTGTATTGTAGAACGAATATATTGATAAGATCTCTTCTCTGTCGCTGATGATCTATAAAGCACGGGAGGCACCTCGATATTTATATTCTGTGTCTGGGCGTTTGCAGCCTATCTATTTCTCCCACTTTTCCTCTTTGCGAACTTCGTAGACCCTGAAAACCTTTACCCCGCTTGGCTCTGATTCCTCCGAATGTCAGAGTAGGTGTCCTACCCCTCTCTTTCCGGTATTTGTGCTAATCGTAGTCACTTGAACCCTTTCACCGTGCCAAATGGTTGCTGGTTCTATCTCTGCATACGAAGTGATCAGCTCCGACGACAGACTTATCATTGCAGTCAGATTTCTCATCCATCTGCGTCAACCCGGAGCACGTACATTCCTGCCTTATCGCGCCAATGGCAGTTAGGCCACCTTGTGCTCAGGGTTGGCCTTTCACGTAGTAGGCCATCATCTGAATCTATCCTATCATGCTTTTGGGTGTGGGCGAATGATCGTCTCTTGGGCGTCGTCCTCTCATCAGGATTTTCCTCTGCGTTCCTCTATGAACGGACTTGAAATTCGGTCTTCCTGCCTGCATGGCAGCTGGGGACTCATATTGGGGTAGCCGACCTCCCCCCGGTTTGCATCCATCCGTTGGCGCAGCTGACGGATCTTTGCATGCGTTTATCTTTACTACAAACCGACCGATTCAGTTGGTTTGACCTTGTCAGGATAGACGAGAGTCCTCTTCTGAGGATTCAGCGAAAACCCCGCGGTCAGCGACCTTCGGTGGTGGCGTAAATGAGGGTTTTGTGCCGATGTCGTATTATTAGAAATTAACTCATTCTCAAAATACTTCGGCAGACCCCGGGATCGAACATGTGACCTTTTGCCAATGATCACGTGACATGCCCATTACACTATGCCAGTTCGTCTTATATATAACACGAGCTCCCTTCTCCCAGAGTTTGGCCTGAATCTCTAGAAATCTGTTTTTCTAATAGTGTACAAATTAAACTCCTTTAAGGACTTGGCAAGATAGGGTGAAAAACCTTTGCGCGTTTACTTGGCCACGCCTGGGAAAACCTTTCCTTCTCATCCTTCCTCTATATCCGCGGCATCTCTGGGTTTTCTCTGTGGAACCCTTCTACCAGCTCCGCCACATGCCCCAAATGTTCAAGTGGCTCCCAGGTGTTTTTATCCTCCGAGCACCCCCGCCACTTCACAAACTACCTAAGTTCACGGATCCTCCTAGTGCATCTGTGAACCCTGTAAGTGTACGAAATGACCTCGCTTTTGACTATCTTTTCAACGTCCCTTTCCAAGTCGCCATCTATCTCCTCTGGCGCTCTGGGAGGTTGCTCTTGAGCGGGTCGAACGGAAGTCCGATAAGGCT
This sequence comes from Tuber magnatum, assembly GCA_003182015.1. NCBI lineage: Eukaryota > Fungi > Ascomycota > Pezizomycetes > Pezizales > Tuberaceae > Tuber > Tuber magnatum. Next base: position 1,145,944 of record PYWC01000038.1, read on the forward strand.
CTAACAATGATACATGGAAGACGGGGTCTATCTTCCCGCATTCTGAGACTTCCAACTTGAATGCTCGCTTGCCGCGTGGCTCTGGAATTTTGAAGGGCCCATAGAGTTTTAGGCTAAGCTTTTGGGAGGGTCATTTGGTGCGAATATCCTTGGTGTTAAGCATCACCAAGTCGCCTGTCTGAAAGTTCGGTTGTGGCCTAACTTGTCGTGGTACCGTCCCATTGCTTCTTTGCTTACCTTCAATGTGGCCATTGCCTGGCCATATATCGCCTTCATCCAGTGAGCATATGTGGTGGCTCCTGGATTTTGAGTTTCTCGCTCCTTCACCCACTCCGTCTGTGGGTGGTATCCATAGTTCGCGTAGAACGGAGTGAGTCCTTGCGCACTCGTAGCGGAGTCATTGTAGGCATGCTCCGCTAACAGGAGCAGTTGGTGCCAGTCATCCTGATTGTGGTTGACGAAGCTTCCGCGATAGCCTTCCAGCACATAGCTGGTTCTCTCTGTTTGTCCGTCTGTCCGAGGCTGGTATGCCGTTGATATTTTTCACTTAATATCTAATAGTTTGCAGACGGATTCCCAAAATTCTGCCGCGAACTTCGCATCCATGTCCGCGATGATTTCCGTTCGTAGCCCATGTAGTTTCCACACTTCCTGGAGGAATACCTGGGCTACATCCTTTGCCGTTGCATTTTCCCTTAACCCCATGAAGTGGGCCATTTTTGTGAAGCGGTCAACTACCACCATGATCTGAGTGTTCTCTTCTGACTTCGGTAGCTGAGTTATGAAGTTGGTCGAGATAGAGGTCCACGCCGCATAGGGTATTTCCAATGGCTGTAGAAACCCGTATCTTGCGTGCTATGGGGCTTTGTTATGCTGACACTCATCACATGACCGTACGTAGTCATTTGTCCATTCCACAAGACCTTTCCAGTAGAAGTCCCTGGTTCTGATTTCCACTGTCTTCTGCTGGCCGAAATGCCCAGCAACCTTGGAGTCGTGGCTGCTTGGAGCAATCAGTGTTTGCGGGGCCTCGTCCTTTGGAATGAACAGCCGTCCCTTGTAATACAGGAGGCCACTCGCCAAGGACCAGTGTGTTGGCATATCCTTTCCCTCATCTCGGAGTCTTTTCAACTCCTTTCTCCTCACCTTCCAGTCCTGGTCCACCTCTCCCTTTTCCTCTACCTGTCTCAGGGATTGGGGGTCAAATCTCCGTGCCGTTGCCTTGACTACCACTGCATTGGTTAGCACGGTTTCTTCTGTCATCAGGGCCTGGTGTTGTCCCTGATCGTACTCATCGAAGTATTGGTTTAGCCCACTTTCGTCCCTTGGTTGACTGGTTTTGGTCTGGGTTTCGACCACACTGGTTCCCGTGCTTACGAATCTGTCCTGGCCCCTCTCGGTGTCGTCTAGCTTCATCACATCATAGAGCTCCCCATCGTGAATCCTTTCTATTACGAGTTGCGCAATTCATTCGCTCTTTCCCACCTGGTAGTCCTGGTCCTTCAGATTGAACAGGAACACCTTTAACTCTCCACGGTAGACCTGGTCAATGACTCCTGCCGCTACCATGATCCCATGGCGCACAGCCAGGCTACTTCTTGGAGCTACTTGGCCGCAGGTTCCTGCTGGTAACGCTAAGGCTATTCCGGTGGCTACTGTCACTTGTCCGCAAGCAGGCACTACTGCTTCTTCTAGCGCGCAGATGTTATATCCTGCTGCTTCGCATGAGCCCCTTGTTGGAATTCGAGCCTTGCGGTGTAACCGCATAGCTCGGGTGTATTCAGGTTCGGGTGTCCTCTGCCTTAGACCAGGTTCCCCTTCTTGTCTTACCACTATAACCATAACCTGGTTAAAATGTGCGTGGTTTAAAATTGAAAGCTTCTCGCTTTGCGCAGCTCCCCGCTCAGGACGGCACTCCGGCCATCTGCGTAGCGCATCCGGCTTCCCACCACTCGACCCTGGTCGGTACACGATTTTGAAGTTGAAATCTGCCAACTTCCGTGCCCACCTTATCTGCCAGGCGCTCAAGGCCTTGGTCGTGAGGAGGTATTGTAGATTCTGGTGATCTGTGAATACCATGATGGGTTCATTTGTTCCCGCGAGGTAGTGACACCATTTCTTGAATGCTTCAACTATAGCTAGCAACTCTTTATCATGAACATCATAGTTGCATTCCGCTGAGTTGAGCTTTCGGGAGTGAAATGCTATCAGGGGCAGCCTTTTTTCAATGTATTGTGATGGGATGTACCCGAGTGCGAAATCACTTGCATCCGTTTCCACCACTCTGTTCCTGTCTGGGTGGAAATGTGCCAGAATCGGCACCGCCACGAACTCTTCCTCTAGGAATTCGAAAGCCTCCTCCTGCTCTTTTTCCCAGGCGAAGCCCTTGGGGTCGCCTTTCAACAACTCAGTTCTAGGTTTACAAGTTCCTCAGAAATTCTTGATAAATCTCCAGTAGAAATTTGCAAATCCCATAAAGATTTGTAGGTCCTTCATGGACTCAGGTCTCTTCCATTCCCTTATGGCTTTGACCTTTCGGTCACTCATGGTGATCTTATCTGTCTTCACTATGTATCCCAGAAACTCCACCGTTTTGGTGTAGAATACTGATTTAGTGATAGACACTACCAAGCGGTATTTCTGTAACTCAGTTAATACCTCCTTTACCAACTTGACGTGGTCCTCCGCAGTCTTGGAGTAAATTAGCGCGTCCCCGGTGTATACGACTACTGCCAAGTCTAGGAATCTCCTCAGGACCACATGCATCATGTCTTGGAAAGTGGCGTGCGCGTTTACTAGCCCAAACGGTATCACCCAATATTCGTAATGACCGTACCGAGTGTGGAAGGCCATCTTCCACTCGTCCTCCTTCTTTATGCGTGTCAGGTAGTACCCATCTTTTAGGTCCAACTTGGTAAAGATACGCGACCCGACCACTCGATCTCTGAGTTCACTCATGAGTGGCAGGAGGTACTTGTTAGCGATAGTAACCTTGGCCAACCCGAGGTAGTCCACACATAGTCTGAGCCGTCCTTCAGGTTTTGGTACAAATAGTATTCGTGCACCTGCGGGTGACTGGCTTGGGGTTATCTTTCCCTCACGCAGCATTTTGTCCAGGTATTCTCGCAATGCCCGTAGTTCTTTTTCTGACAACGGGTATATTGCCCCCCATGGGGGCCTCTCGCCTTTAACTACCTTGATCTCGTGATCGAAGGTATTGTGATTTGGGAGCCGTTCTGCTGCCTGAGGCAGGAAGAGATCGGCATACTTCTGCTAGGATTTTGGCAGAGTCTCCATTACTACTGCCTCAGGGCCTTCTGGGCCTGCGATTTGGCCCACATATCTGGCTACAGGGTCCGAGGCAACTGTCTCGTCCCACTCCATGCAGATTCTTTCATCTTTGGGTTCCAGGTGTTCCTTATCCTGCTCTGCCTGGAACTCCTACCTGCTTGCGTCCTCAATGAATGATAGGGGATGTTCCTGATGACACGACCCAAAAGGTATTATCCAGTCATAAATCCCCTGGCTCATGACTTCACAGGTAATTTCCGAACAATATTGGTTAGCACCAATTTCTAGCATGATAGGTGTCGTATAGCACCTTCCCACATTTTGGAACTGCGTGCCATCAAACCCAGTTATACTAACTGGCGTATCTTGCCTTATCGGTGCTAGCCCCAGTTTTTGGACTAGCGCGTCTCGTATTACAAAGATCTCTGAGCCAGAGTCTAATAACACGCAAATTGGTAATCGTTCTCCTTGTATTTGTAGGTATGCTGTGCCTTGTAGGCACTCGTAATGTTTAGGTGTTCGGACTTGAGTTTTCTGTCTTTTTGGCTCCCCAGTAGGGTTACCCTGTCTTCGTTTACAGGACATTTTGGGGGCCTTCAATAATCTTGCGTGTTTGTTATTGTGTCCGTACAATTTCGGCGATTCAGGCCTCCTTAGACAAACTTGGTCCCTTTGGTGTGCGGCTTTTTTCCTATCTTTTTTCCCCTCAATGACAATATTTAATCATACCGGTCTATGCCACGAGTGCATCGATGAGGGAGCGACCTTTCTAACCCCGCCTTAGGTGTTCTTTTCCTGCCCTTGCATATGATTTAAGGTGCGTACGCTGTCCCTTGTTGTAACGACCCAGCATACAGGAGCTATGGTAGCCGGAACCTACACCCATACAGGTAGCCCGGAGGCGAACTGGTAGCAACCGGCAGGCAAGTGAGTACTTGACCTACAGAGACCTGATGGCCCGGGCTCCGAGATGAGCAGAGTTAGTGGGCACAAGTATTTAGGTACATTGCGACGCCCAAGATTGGGGTCAGCGTACTTAGGGACCTATGAAGGGCCAATACACAGCTAGGCTGGGTAACTAGAGAAAGGCCGAGTGTGTCTATCTCCGGAAGTGGGATAGATAGGGTAACAGGAGAAAGTCCACTTGTCCACCGGACAAGATTACCCTACCCTCAGAACAGGGTTAC